>JAEAOA010001195.1:2475000-2670000 GCA_016746295.1 Potamilus streckersoni
CCCCCTCCCACTCTTTTAAAACACCAATTCAAAGATACATATCCAAAGACTTTCATTTCGAAATTATTCGCTACAATCTGGTGTTGTTCCGAGTGGAACAATATCAAGATCCTAATTAAATTCCGTCCCCTGGGAGCGATGCTATTTGTAGCTTAGGAATGATTGGATCGATATATCAAATTCACCTGTCTCCACATGCTAGCTCCTGCATATCAAGGCCAGCCAGCCTTCATTAAATTGTGTCCAGACTGGTATTTAGGAAAAATTAAAAAAAAAACATCTTAAAGCAATGCTATATCAAAGAAAGTTATTGTTAAGGAATCACGGAATCATGAGTTGCAGGTGGAAGGGGGTGGGGGTGATAGATTGACTGACATTTAGTTAACATCCAATAATGTTTCCCAGCACAGCTACAAGCTAACACGATCAATAGTTTTTTGTTTTTTTTTTTTCAAGCTGACGCATTCCTCGCCGATGAAAACAAAATATAGAGCAAAACGCGGGAGAAAAATTTCATCAATGCTGAAAACGTTTTGGTTTTTGTTTAACTGTCTTATCTACAAATTTATTATTTCGATATTTATCACAGACCTACTCAAAAGGAATAATCTATTTCAAAGCTAAAATAAACTCCGATTTTCGTGTGATGACTAAACAATTAACGCATGCTTTGATTCTGTGTGTGTGTGTGTGTGTGTGTGTGCGTGCGTGATTTGGATATTTTACATAGCTTTAACAACAAAAAAAATCAGTCATATCGCTACGCTGTCTGCAATATGGCAGTTTATAGTGGTGTTTATGATTCTTCCATGCCCTTCCTAATTTATGTACTAAAAGAAACAAAACGAACAAACCAAAATGTAAACAACCCAATACCTCTCAACCACCAACACCCGAACATCCGTGGTTATGTTTCTGGTTCTACAGCCTAGCTACGAAAACAATGGCGAGGTTAGCGATTCTCAACACGAAATACGTCACGACATGAAAACCAGTACGTGCTTGGTCCAGTGTGTAAAAATTGTACATACATAGGTCAACAAAATAATTGATTCCTTGTGACCATTAACCTGCAAATGAATTTGTGATAAAACGGAACATACATTGCTCCTAACTGACATTCCCATTATTAATGCACTTTTTCAGAACATCCCTCAGGTAAATTGTTCAGGTCTGATCCCGCAAGCCGAATCTGGCCCGTGATCTGGTTTTCTCCGTTAATTTACATTATATGGTGTGGTTTTAAATATCGCTTATCTGCCCCGCACCCTGGAGGAAATTGTCCATGCCTGCTTTAGCTCAATCGGTAAAAAAATTATAAAGAACACAAAATTTAATTGATGCCATATCTAAGGTTATAGTTTGACAAACTTGCCATGTTGATGGTGTATTTTTTTGTTCTTGGTGTTGATGGCTTGTTTTTGAATATTTGTTAATGTTGTTTCTTTTATCCGTTTTAGGGTAGAATTGGTTTACAAAATAATCGTGGACTATGTGTTGTGTATGTTGTGCATTCATTGTCGTGCATTTGCTCGAAACATTTTAATGAAGACCTACTACTGTCTGTTTAACGCGCGCGCGCGCGAGAGAGAGAGAGAGAGAGAGAGAGAGAGAGAGAGAGAGAGAGAGAGAGAGAGAGAGAGAGAGAGAGATTTAAAATCACAGGTTTAGTTTCAACATATTTCTGAAAATTGTCAAATGGAAGAACAAGTATTTTGGATGATTCAATAGAAATACACAGGATTAATGTTTCGATAATAGCTTTTGAAACTGGAGGAAATACAATAAAACTGAACACAGATGATTAAAAATAATTTGATTTGTATGAAATACTTACATATTTCAGTCATCCTTCCGACAAAATGCCGGGGGTTTTTTTGTAAGTATTAATGAACATAACCCCACCATCACCACATGGAAGTTTGACTAAATGAATGTATTTTTCATAAAACAATTTTTGTTTGTTTTTGTGAGTGGGTTCTATAATTATTTCACTATTCTATCGACCCCACCCCACCCCTCTCTCCAAATAACATTGCTTAAAATGCGACATTCACGAAATGCGATTCGCAAAACTTTTTGCTAATCGTTCTCCAGCAATGAAATAAATCTTCAAAAATACTTTTTTTTATTGTCTCGAATACTGCAATAAACCCGCTAGATCAAGCCAATAAACGACTTAAACTTATTACGCATCAGTACTACTTTCTGTTGCCGATTTCCCCGCGCTCCTTTTGCAAGACTCATTGTCAGGAAAACGTGTCCAAAAGATGAGTTGTGATCGATAGACCAAAATAGCACGACTATTGATGTGACACCGATGTGTAATATAAGGCAATGACAATTTTTCACAGCTTCTGAAATTGATTCCTAAGACACCTCGTGCTGGTCCCACTAATAAGTTTTAAAGTGACAGTTTCTCGGAGGAATACATTTACGCCTTTAAAGCTTGCAGTTTTCGTTTTTTGGACTATTATCGGGGGGAAAAAAATTAGGACCTCACCCATCAGACTGGAGAACAATCAAATTTATCACAGGGGAGCTAATCTGAAAGAAAATTAAAGTAATGCTGCATGAATAACTTTTCCTGGGCTCACACTAATGTAATGACAAGGGGGAAATATACATTTAGTTTTTTAGTTGAGAGAGAGAGAGAGAGAGAGAGAGAGAGAGAGAGAGAGAGAGAGAGAGAGAGAGAGAGAGAGAGAGAGAGAGAGAGAGAGAGAGAGAGAGAGAGAGAGAGAGAGAGAGAGAGAGAGAGAGAGAGAGAGAGAGAGAGAGAGAGAGAGAGAGAGAGAGAGAGAGAGAGAGAGAGAGAGGAACAGTGGTATATATTATGATAAATTTAAAAAACTACGCTGAACAATAGTTTTCAGGTGTCTGTAGTCGATGACAGGTTTTCTCTTTGGAGTTGGGAAATGGAACTCCTTGTTACTGTAACATAATAATCCCATGCTGATAGTCAGTCACACATTCATGAAAGTTATAAAATCTATCTTCACATCAAGATATGCAGGTAAAAATGGAACCCCTCGTTACCCATGTATTATAGGATTACTGAAATTGCATTCATGGCAAAACAACTAAAAAAATATACAAGAGAAAGTATTTACAGCATTTCATTACGTAAAATATTTTCTTAAATAAATTGGAATTAAAAAGCCATTGATTCATTAAATTCCTTTCAACTGTAGTGAAAACGGTTTGGTGCACAACACTAATTTCAAGTTTTATATAAATGTACACCTGAGTTAGTGCCTTGCCATAGGTCACGTCAAGTTAGCCGATCTTGGGCTGACTCGATTCTGGGAATCAAACCCGCATTCTTGTCTCGAGCCCAACGCCTTGGTCACCAGTTCCTTTTAGCGAAATTGATCTGCATACATAATATAAACTTTATACACGACATTGTAGTTTCGTGTATAATACTTCACAAAATTCCACTGAATATGTATTTTATTAGCGCACGTGCGATACCAGTTGAAATGCATGTATAAGCGATGAAAGAATCAGTTGTCCATTTTCTCAACCATATACACAGAGCCAGATATTTTAAAATAAAATATAAGAGATTACATGCATTTCTGGATCAATTCCAGTGATTTTAAATTCTCTTTGAAAAACAGATGTAGCGGAGAAAGATAGTTTTATGAAATTATTCTTTCGTTTTTAATTACATATTTTTGTCTCTATTTTAGTATAATTGAGCTTTACAATTAGTATACTGTTATATACTTTTTGTTATTTTTCTCACCATTATTTTGATTTCAGCTTTCAAAATCTCCACTCCTGATTATAGCAAAAAAGATGTAGGCGTTAGATTTATTTAAAAAAGAATGTACAAGAAAAAAAAAATCAAAATAAAAGCGTTTGGGAAATACAATCCTGTTTTCACCATTTCTTAAGTTTCGAGAGCAGAATATGATTTGAATTTCTGAATACTCGACGGTCTTAGAAATTAGAAACTGTGCTAAAAATTAAAAAAGTGTCAAATGACTTAAAATAAACTGACAACAAAATTTTTAATTTTAATAAAATAATGACACAAAATTATTAGTGAAGAATATGACCTTAAAAGTTTACCAAAAAAAGAATAAAAGTGATTAAAATGAACTACATCAGTAAAACATTAGAAAGATCGGTAAGCAATACGGCACATTCAACATGAACTTTTCTGTATACAATATTATGACAATACTACACAGTAGTATACAAATTACTGTAATACCACGCTAGGTATATTCGTAATCTAATAAGTAGTATACATGTTATTGTAATACTACACTAAGTGTTTGTGTACATCTAATAGGCAGTATACATATTATTGCAATGTTCCACTAGGTGTATGTGTACATCTAATATGCAGTATACATATAATTGTAATACTACACTAGGTGTATGTGTACATCCAATTTGCAATATACATTTTATTGTAATACTACACTAAGTGTATGTGTACACCTAATCTGCAGTATACATATTACTGTAATGCTAAACAAGGTATGCATGTGCATCTAATATGCAGTATATTGTAATACTACATTAGGTGTACGTGTAGTATGCAGTATATATATTACTGTAATACCACACTATATGTACATATACGTCTGATATACTGTAAAGATATTACAAGACTACATAAAAACATTTTGAGCTTAATATTTATTAAATATCTGCTAAAGTGAAATACATGCTTATGAAATGAAATGCCATGACACTAGGCACTGGCGATTGGAATCTTTTTTATTATTAAATAAAATCCATGTTTTACATATAAATTGTTGAAAATGACATGCATAGAACATAATTCATCACTGAAATAGAACACGGAATATAATCAGTGGATTTTAACAGGTTATGGTCCCCACAGTAACGCTAATGTGTATAAAAGATTAACACAACAACACGCATTCACACACATCATATGCATTCCGAATGAAAAGCCATATGTACATGTCATAATACAAAATACCAAAATCAATTGCATAACATTTAGAAATTGTTAATATAAACAAACTCAAACTTTGTGTCAACAATGTTAACAGTTATTTTTCTCAAACGTCATAAAAGTTAACCTATTGCATATGAAAACTCTCATACATTGGCATAACAGCAAGGAACGGCGTGCCAAAACAAAACAAAACAAATATATCAGAACGAAACTGGAATGATAAAACGGATCTTTTTTAAACCAAACCGAGGAACGTTGGAACTTTTCAAAATGGGGCAGATCTTACAAAGGCATTGACCTCGAGTCAAATGATTGGCACTGTATGGGTCTGACATTAACGTGCAAATTAGGAAAAATATTTTCTATTCCAACACAATTGCGAGTGTAATGCGTTTTGTGATTGGTCCAAAGTCAAAATTGGCAATAGTAAAGCTCATATTCGGTGTTTTTCTTTGGAGCATTCCTGTAACTAGGGAAATCAATAAGCACGGTAATTACTTCGGAAACTCAAACAGCTTGGGCAAAATTACTGTCTTGATTTCTTTGACTAGTTGTAACGGCACCCATAACTTACAAACATGTCTTTAATTTTCTTAGATAAGCATTCACTTATGTTTTAATGACTACAAGAAAACAAATTATATCTATGTGCAGACAGCTGAAAAAAATGACCCCATCTTTGTGATGGAGGAAATGTACTTGAAACAGTGCAAAGTATCTGTCCTTAAAATACAGGAAGGAATTTGTATGGTGCATGCATTAATATTTTATGAAAGCACAATTAATCAAGAAATTTATTATAAAAACTGATCGGATCATCTCTTTTGTTTCAATTTATAAATTTATCTTAATTTCAGGAAGTGAAAAGCACCACGCAGAGTTAGCAGTCTAATGTAGATCACATGTAACACATAGATATGTACTTTTAGAATTCTACTTAAACCACATGATTCAGACTTGAAAAATTAAATTCTGCCGTTTTTTGACTTCACCAAGGATGCACACATTAAAACAAGGATCATTAGTAGGGAAATGTTGAACTTAAATATGCAAATATGCAACACCAGGAGTGGAACCAAAAATCTACCATCTACTGTCAGAAATTGACCTCATTGCCTGACCATTGGGTAATCTAAACATTAGGCCATGGAACATGAGCACCTAGTCTTGATTTTATACTTAATTCCCATATCACTGATTAAAATCCTATCAAGAAAATGGGAAGCAATCATTTAAGCCAAAATAATATTGAAAACTTAAAATGTTGTTGTTATAGGGTTACACGCCATTTTTCAGCACAATATAGGTTGTACATGGCGGCCAGTATTAATGGTGGAGGAAGAACACTGGAAAACCCCGTGAAGAACCACCAAACCCACGAGAAGATACTAGCAGGCTATCTCACTTACCCACGTTAGCCGAGTCAGGACTCGAACTCACTCAGAGGTCTGATGGCAGTGATCCGTAACGGTAAGCGCTTTAGACCAATAGGCCACTCGGGGCCCCGAAAAATTAAAATGATATAATTTGATACCACTGCTGATGCAAGAGGTGCGTCTCAATCGGAAATGTTGATGTGTAGTGAAATGTGACATGATTTTATCGTACCAATGACGTAAGACATTATCTAATCTTATCGGCGAACGAAATCACGTTTCCAAGTATTGGGAAAGCTTCGTCCTGCCGTTGCGAGAAAAACAAAAAAACAAGAAAACCTCGAACTAATTCTGTAGCTGTCATGTTATCACATGTGGCAGTGGCTGTAATGTTACTCTACTAACGGGATATAAAATACTGATGAGTGCGTAAAGGTGTAAACTTGTTGGTGTAATGGAAATGCAACTTTCAAGCGTCTGAAAGTAAATCAAATCGTTAAGCACACGATGATGCTCTTTAGCGATGCCGCTCATTCTCCCAGACGTTAAAATACAAGATTCCATCTTATCGGCTCATAAAAGTAGCGATTATGGTAATATCATAGGTCACGAACATGACCCCTAATTGGTCGTTGTCTGATTTTCACGTAGAGAAGTGGAGATTTTATTTTAATCAAATTTAAAGATAAGTTGTTGTTTACATTTACAACATGCACGATGGTGAGAATGTAAGTTAATTTTGACAGACTAGACAATACCAGCTTCGAAAGTGCAATGAACGAATTACCATATATATAAACTGTAAAGAAAGTTATCAACTCATTGTTACAATTTACATTTGAATTCCAGGAAGTGAAAATGACCAAACGGAGCTAGCAGTTTTATTTTATAAGTGCACATCTTAAGTAAGGCCAAGCTTAATATTCTACTACACCCATAAAAGATAAACCGAAATAAAGGGAATTAGGAGTTGTTTTAAAAATGTCTAAGATATACATTCTCTTTTTTATATATAAACAGTAAAACCCTGTGAGGAAAACCAGGGAAATCAATTTTCATTGAAATTCAACCATATGCAAAATACTAAACTCCGCCTAAGCCACTGTCTTTACAATCTCTTCTAGCGTACCGGTATCAATATTTTGAACAAAATCAACCTTTCTAGCTTCTTGCTTTCTCAAATTTTGCGATAATGTATTAATAAGTAAAATTTACTTAGTTTTGGAGTAAAAACTAAAACTAGTAACTAACAAGAAATGACCAACTGTATAAAAAGGTCTGTCATGTTCATGTATGCAGAAATTATGATATGTCAAAGCGCTGTTAGTAACAACAGAAAAACCAATAACTGATGAATTTCGACAAGTTGTAGAACCAACACTTCTATCGTCACGAGATCTTCCATTTAATTTACAAATATAATTATTTCTACACATCCCTATCAATATTTTCCCATTGGTTTTAATTACCTAATATAGCTTACTATAAGACCGAAAATACATCCCCGTTGGTGTGTACACCCATACCGATTTCAACTAAAAAGTTTAATGTGATAAAAAGTGCACATAACTAAGTCAATTGAATCATGAATTTATAATTTCTAACCTGACTGTCAACAGAATGGCACTAGTACTTGCATCCCCTTGCACCTTTCATGCTTAACGGACTTTCAATACTAACACGGCGCGCCATATTCTGTACACTACGGGGAAGTTTATTTCCATCCGACAACATAATGACGTCATTGATACTATTCGGTAACTGCCGGATAATTCCGTAAATTGCAATAACGTTGACTTTGGAATTATATTCCTTTGCACACGTAAACATATTAAATGAAATCGCTTGTTAAATCCACGTAAAAGGCTTTTTTTTCTCTCATTCTTTTCCTTTGCTTGATTCGACATTAAATATCGAAAGCAGACGACATAGGTGGCGCTCACCAGTTATGTACTTTTGAGAGAGTGATGTATGTAAGGTGAAGTTGTTTGCATTTTAAACATGCATACCTATATACTACTTTCATGTAATGTGGATGAAATTTCTTTGGATATTGTAGTTTTGGAAATTTTAAATGATCTTAGGACACTGCTAACTAAAATGACTGCTCCCTTGTGCTCCAAAAATCCACCTAAATTTGTCTAAAGTACACTATTCTTGGCAGCTATTAAAATATGGAAAATGAATTTTGCCAAACTAAATAATACCAGCTTCTAAAAGTGCAATGACTGAATTACCAAATACATAAAAAGTAAAAAAAAAGTTATCGGCTCTTTTTTTTTACAATTTACCTCTGAAGGTCGAGAAGTGAAAATGAGCAAGTAGAGCTAGCACTTTTTTGAAAGGTGCACATCTGGAGAAAGGCCAAGCTGTATACTCTCTAACCCATATTACACCCATCAATCATACATCAAAATAAAGAGAATTAAAGGTTCTTTGAACAATACCTAAGATATACAAGGTCTCTTTTAAATAACCAGTATAACTAGTGAGGAAACCGGGGGAAACTCTTTTTCTTTAAAATTTTAACCCTATGCTAAATACGAAACTGTAGAGCGCCACCATATGTATGTACATCTTTAGTCGCGCATGCGCCCCTTTGTAGAAAATGGACTGGTTCAGGAATTAGAAATGGTTCTCAAGCATGTCAGACTATTACATTGAAAACTTCCGTTAAGCATGAAACGCGAAGGCGATGACGGTGTTATGGCAATTCTTCTCACATTCAGGTTAGAATATATAAATCAATGAATGAATTGACTAAGTTCCTTGCACTTTTTATCAAATTAAATGTTTCCTTTATTGAAATCGGTATTGGCTTACAAACCAACGGGGATGTATTTTCGGACTATAGCTTCGTAGGCAATTTATACTCTTCGAGAATTTTCGCATTATCATAGAAACACTTAGCACGACTGGCAACAAAGTCTAAGTGTTTGAGAAGGAACTTAGCCACCTTCTCCTGCCAAGATTATGATATGATAATCCATCCCAGCTACACCTTGGCAGATCGAATACACTGATATTTTGTCCTAGCGACTTCTATTGTATTTGATGAGTTGCCTCCCTTTGTACGTATTGCCAACTGAGCAAGTGCGGTGCATTGTACATCTGTCAAAAGTTGTGGAGGCAATTAACCTAAGAAAGATACTTAAAATAAAATTTACATCGAAAGCATAAGTACATACCACAAGGAAGCCATTACAGGTCTATTCGACTGAAAGGTATTTGTGTAAACATTGGCCAGCAGTGGAAAAATGATTATCAGTCCATTCGAGTTGCGTACTCCCCCTTTGACTCTATCATGTTGGAACAGTTTTCAAATTTGAACAACATAATTTTGATTGGATGCGGTGGTTTGCCGTCGCATCCTATGAAATTCACAGGATTGAAGCATAGAAATATCTTCTCAATACGCCAAGGTGTAGATAGGAGCTATCACATTGGAACCATAGCTAGCGAAGACGGAACTCTGCATTGTCAAAGAATCATTGATATCAAGAGTTATATAGCTCTCGTAAAAAACGCATAATTATTCGAAATACACGTTATGATAATAATAGTGGTTGCAAAAGTATCAATTTCTCCTTTAGTAGAAAAACTTGGTTATGATTGGGGAACATAAACGAAACCGAAATAAAAGTCATGGAAAGTTTTAAAGCCAGTTTGATGACTTTGACACGAAACTTAGTTTGTAATCCAAATCACAACGAATGATAATTACCAAAGGAGAGATAAAATTCTTTCAAAGACATAGCAGTTAATCGTCAAATATGGAGTAAACCTTTCTCCAAACATGACCAAGAAACACACACACGGCGATAATCGATATTTTTCGGCTCCATGAAGAATTACTGTTTTTGTTATTCCGACAAAACTTTCTAAAGTGTCTGGGATGTGGATAACAACTTGGGGTCCGAGGATATGTGTCGCAAAAACCTACGCGAAAGTAAATTAAGCACGTGTGACTCTTCAAATTCCATTTGGTTTTTACGGTCTTATTACCAATATTGAAGCAATACTGTTGCATTATTGCTGGAAAATAAATCGCTCATAAATAAACAGTAAGGCAGATAAATTTGGAGGAGATAATGATGCCAAAAAGATTAAATATAGGAAACGAGAAAATAGGAGAAAAGGAAATGGAACGATTAGATAAAATGAAAGATGAGACAAAAAAGACGAAAATAGTGTAGATAGAAGAGAAAAACATAAGCTACATAAACAAAAATATAAATAAAAATTTAATCAAGTCAACCGTTTAGTTTCCATTGTAAGTTTGGTTTAAATATACAGTATGATTAAAAATTCGATAATAATTAGATGGTGAATAACTGAGATTTATTTCAAAGTTTAAATAAAGTAATCACAAACATAGGGCAGACTAGTTGTGTTCTTTGCTGCTGATAGTCTAAACAATCAAAGATAAAGTGTTGAAATTTTAAAATTCTAATCAACAAGAACTTTAAGAACTTTCTCTGACTCTTCTCATCTGGACAGTTATGGTGGTATGGTAGGTCGGAACCTATCCATTTCCGAAAACACGGAATTCGCAGAAACCATAGGTATCGGCAAAGATATAAATTATGTTTTAATTGTTAAATACTCTCGATTACAGGCAGGTAGGATTTGATATAAGGTCGCACGATTTAGATAATACAATTACCCTAAGCCACTACAGCGTGGTGTCGGCAGTTTCCATGTTTTCCATAGTGCAAGCGTTATGGACCCTTACCACACCTCACTCCCAATGCTATATTACACTCCAAATCTATAACACAGGATGGACGTCAGATCAAATCGGAGAAAGCCAGAGGAAAGGGAGTGGATGATGGGGGTCGCTTAGGTCTTCAAATGCAAAACTGTTACCTCCATTTAAATCATGCTTTATGGAAAATTTGTTAACATGAGCAGAAAATGTAATTTTTCATGGCATTACAAGGTCCAGAAAATAACGTCACATTGGCATTCAACTTCCTGACATCATCGCCTATTATATATTTTTCCGCCGCAAATTATAAGTTAGACCAATCTGAAAGCGGTGTAAATGCAGGTGTGCTCATATTTTGCGAATTATATTCATTGCCGCTACAACCACAATCATCCAATTCGACTTCCTCGAAACTGGTTCCAGAAATGAACAAAAAAGTCCATGCAGAGTAAGTAACGACAAATATTAACCTTTATTTTATACACCTTGTCATCTAGAAATTTTATTTAGTCACTCATTACTTTGTACGTAACAGAAGAATAAATCTAATTCGAGGTAAATATTAACAAGTGTGTCTAACTAAAAGTTGTCTATATTTGAGTCCTGTACGAAAAATATACCTACTAAACGATCTATTCATTTCTTGTCATTGGATATAGGAATGAAACTAACTGAAAATATAACCCATTATTCTGTCACGCCATTTTTGTGACGACCGTCATATACGCGACGTAAGAAAATTCCCTACATATATTTTTTTAAATATAGTTTTACTTGTATTGGCCTCGGAAATAAACAGGTTGTTACCTTGATTTTTTTCTTTCATTTTAAACAAAGTTTGTTATGAATAAAATTTGTTTAAAATATTTACATTTTTAGAACAAAAACAAAAAGGCACTATAACCGTTCTGTCTACTCTTACAAAAAAATTATATCTTTGGCGATCTCTTTGATATCATACAAAAATGATGTCCTATTTATATACTATGGCAATACTTAACAAATTCTGGTGCGGTGGTCGATGTTATTGCAGCGAAATATATTTTACCTTTGGAATGATAATGTTCCCGTTGTAAAGGAAATTTGAATCGTATCGAAGCCAAAATTACGGATATAATGATAAAATAAACTCTAACAACAATAAACAATTACCGTCGCACCGATATTTAAATCCGACTAAAATGGCTTCTAAAATATGTATATTGAGACAATTGTAACAAACATAAAAACCATTGCAACAACACCTGTGTTAAAAATATCATTGGAAACTGCATTATTGCAACGGCAAATAAAAAACTACCCTGGCATTACACATAACAAAATTTGCGTTGTAACGGTCACTGGATACGACTGCAACGCAACTGGAATATGTCTGCAACCGTAATGATAGTTTACACCCATTTGCATCATATGTTTCACAAATATATGTACCAGTAGAATGCAAAACAATTTCAAACGGGTTCGATCGCTATTTACGAAGAAGGATCTGTGCCAGTTCTTTACTAATACTGTAGTGTAATATCTGTGCAAATCTTTTATAGTTATAATTCTTGGCGGAAAATACGTCACAGAAGCACAGGGATAAAGAGTGGAGATTCAATACGTTTTGTGAAACAGACTGCAGTAGCAGCAATACAGAGCGTTACGACAAAAGCGGAAGCGACGTACACCGTATACGTGTGACGTACCTCCTTAATTACGACGATCTGTGTCAGTCACCTCTGCTGACTGTATACCGGAGCATGCTCGAAAAATCATATCCGTAAACTGTAATATCCACTCACTGAATATCCGATCAAATGGATAAATGAATTAATTATGATTTAATATTACAGAGCCTTTGAATGAATAAATAATTCGCTAACACCAAGGCTGTACGTGACATCTTCACATGCAGCACCGATCACCTTGGTTGATTGTTTTGATTGCACGTTTATACACGATTCTAATTTGCATGAAATTGTATATTCCGTGCGCATTTGTAGCAAATTCTGCTGAATAAATGACACAGAACGCACTTATATAATAATCCTCACTCACTTTGTATACACAAGTTGAATTATTCTTATCCCATGAATACACTCAAAAGAGTACATTGTACTCACACAGGACTGATGTTTTTCAATTGGAATATTCAATCTGTTTCACAAGGAATTAGTATGCTTGCATGTGCCGAATAACCACAGGCACTGCAAGCATTTTCATCCAACCATGAGAAAATTTTGCTGAAAAAAGGCCTGAAGAATTTTTGCTAATCCCAGTGATCCTCCTCGAATGACTTTTTGTCCGATAAGAATCTCCTGAGGATTTCATTTTTTTTTCAGGCACATTAAAATGCGATATTTGTAAATGCATGTAATCCTACAGGAACGAAATTGTCGATTGACATCTTTTTCGGACGGCGAGTGGACGGATAAAATATGAGTTGTCTCCCTTGGATGCTATACCGCGGATTCGTCATCATCCTCATCGTCATTCTTAACGTCCGGTAGAGTGCAGCACAGATAGAAAGACAGCGCTATTCCAATTATCTGCATGTGAAATGATCAAAAAATATATTAACGAGCAAACAAGTGAATTAAATGTCATAAAAATTGCACATATTTCAGGTTTGGAAAAGGTCATTAGCGCATGGAACGTAAAACGTACGACGCAACCTTCGTTGCCAACTATTTCTTCTCTAAAACAATTGCTTTATTAGATATAATAACTATTCGTTTCACATGTAGACAAAATAATATACATATACATGCAGTTAGAAATAATATACATATTCATGATAATGGTTGATATATAGATTTTCAAAGATTCCAAAATACGGGTCTAGCGTTTTCAAAAATGGACACAGCAATATCTAGAGTATTGAATAAATAAATAAATAAATAAATAAATAAATAAATAAATAAATAAATAAATAAAGCAGATATTATAATCATATTGTCGGCTTTTCATGAGGAAAATAGAATTGCGTCTTGCATGCTAAGTCATTGTGACTTGCTGAAATTTTTTCTTTTTAACGTAAATATAAATATAAATGAATTCCACGACAATTTTTCTTTTTTATTTTGTTACATTCATGTTTCACCTTAAACAATGGATCATACAAACTACGATTTTTACCTCCACCAATTTCTTCAATAACTTACCAAGAAGACGGGTATAGCACCGGTTACAATTGTCACTATGAGCGCGTGCTGCTTAAAATAATCCATGGCTTTATCATAACAACCCTAGAAGTAAAAATATGACCAATGTAAATGTGTCACCAACAATATAAAACGGTATTAAAAAGACTGCAGTATGGTGCTGGATATTGTAAGAAAGCATAGACAACTGACAGATAAACAGACAGTGCTATGTAAGTTTTGGTATCCCCTTGATGGAACGGAAAACAAACGCAAAACAAAAGATTAACAATCATTAAATTACAAAGTTAAATTCTGATATAAATCGAACTCTTTAAAAGGTTTAAGACTTTCTCAGTGTGAATGTCATCATGGAACTGATCTGAGGGCACAAAATGAGTACCCCTTTAGTGGCAAACTGCGACATTTCCATAATCATACCTAAAGGAGGAAGAGAGAGGGAGAGAAAGCTTCCTGACCTCTTCCATAATCACTACCTAGAGGAGGAGAGAGAGCTTCATGACCTCTTCCATAATCACTACCTAAAGGAGGAGGAGAGAGAGAGAGCTTCATGACCTCTTCCATAATCACTACCTAAAGAAGGAGGAGGAGGAAGAAGAGAGAGAGCTTTCTGGCCTTTTTCATAATCATTACCTAAAGGAGGGAGGGAGAGGGAGAGGGAGAGAGAGAGAGAGAGAGAGAGAGAGAGAGAGAGAGAGAGAGAGAGAGAGAGAGAGAGAGAGAGAGAGAGAGAGAGAGAGAGAGAGAGAGAGAGATTCCTGACCTCCATATACAGTGCGTCATTTTGCTGATGTTCCTGGTACGATACAGGAGGACCAAATACGGGTGGACCTCGATACTTGCCATAGTAACCGTGACATTTGGATTTATCTTTGCCTTCCACGCAGCAGCTGTCAGGGACATAGACTGTACAAAGAAAGTTAAATTGTCATATGTACTCGAGTATAAATGCATAATGCAGCTAGTTTGAATTAATAGTAGAATCGACAATGCAGACCTTTATCTGTCAACGAATTAGGCTACAACAAATCAGGGTTTATGTTGTTTGCGGTTTGAATCAACCTACATGTGAGTATATATGGTTCTGAAGTTTCTGTAATCATCAGAAAGAGTGTTATTTACTTTTTAACACTGACGGAGGCCCCCATGTGGCCGAGTGGTCTAAAGCGCACGCTTTACCGATTCACACCTTCTCAACTATCTGAGAAAGCTTGCCAGTACCTTCCTGTGGGCGAGTGGTTCTTTGCGGAAATTTCCGTATTTCTCCGCCACCAGTTATACTAACTGCCATATACTATGGTGTCCTGAAAAATAAAATTAAACCACAAGCACCACCACCAACAAACAATCTAACTGACGAAGCATAGGTCAGAATGTCGAATATTATAATTCACAATAATCAGGCAATAAAAATGCACCTTAGAGAATATATTTATTAATATATATGCAAATATATAACAAACTGAAAACGTACAAGGAAGACCCTAACTTAGGGTACTTTTCAAGGCATATTAGAAGATCCGTGTACCCATTGAGATTCAGAATACGTCTGGTTTGGCGTTTTATGGAACAGCAACACAATTAGGTTATTTAGTGCCGCTGCAATTAGAGTAAAGTAATTGCCCAAAGACACCAGGGTTGCTGATCAAGCTAGTCCGATAGGATTCGAAACCGCTCCTTTTCCGTCACGAGTCCGGCACACAAGACACAGGGCAATCGTGACTCCTCTGGTTAAGAATTAGGACAATATTCAAATACGTTGTCATTAATAATAATGTCTCCCTAACATAAACCTTAAATGCTTTAATACGGCCTTAGAAGATGTAGTTATAACCAGTGATATATCTCCCTCATTCCGTTCATGTTTGAGACCCTCCTTCATAATTATCCAGTTATCAGGTGTACTAGTTAACAAGGTTGTATGCACACCTATATAAAATAGATTTTTTAAACTGGAGCGATTGTGGCAAGCGAAAAGTTAGTCAAACTAGAAATAAAGTCGTTGAATATACACAATTTGTTTTTTTTTTCTAGAGCGGGAACGGGTCTAATCGTACTTCGTGAGCAAACGGCAGTCCCTTTAACCGATGATTTTCTACAGCCATACGTGCGCTATGCCACATGTCAAAAACGTTCTTCAGCGTAAACTTTAAATAAAAGGACAAGTTAGTTTATTTGATCCAGCTGCAGATTAAAGATACTGACAAGTGTGTCACGTCTGCTTAGCACCCCGCTAAAGTCTTGTATAAGCTATGATCTACCTGTCTTGGAAATATTACCGCCGTCTTTTGTTTTAACTCAAAGGATTCCGCGGGGTTAGTGTTGAACTCTTACGCAAAGTTACCATGACCAGCCATAGACCGGAAACTTGAATCGGTAAAGGCGACCGACCAAGCCACTTAACAAATGCTTGCCTATATCACACCTACATGTTAATGTTTAGTTCAAGGATCAAAGGGAAAGTCCACGGTGTGAATGGGGCGTGCTCTTATCCGTCTCCACGTTGATAGACAGCGAGAGGGACGTTGTCCGCTGAGTTTGATTGGACCGATTCACCGCTATGGTGGCGTTCTACAGATTTTGTATTTAGCATTGGGTTAGAATTTAAAAGAAAAAGAATTTCCTTGGGTTTTCTCACTAGTTATACTATTTAACAAGACTTTCTATATCTTAGGTATTCTTCAAAGAACCCTTAATTCACTTTATTTTGGTGTATGATTGATGGGTGTAATATGGGTAAGAGAGTATACAGCTTGGCCTTACTCCAGATGTGCACCTTTCAAAACTGTGATAGCTCCACTTGCTCATTTTCACTTCTCGAACTTCAGAGGTAAATATATAAAAAAAGAGCCGATAACTTTTTTTAATACTTTTTATATATTTGGTAATTCATTCATTGCATTTTCAGAAGCTGGTATCTTGTCTGGCAAAATTCATTTTCCCTATTTTAATAGCTGCCAAAGACAGTTTACTTTAGACAAAGTCAGGTTGATTTTTAGAGCACAAGGGAGCAGTCATTTTAGTTAGTAGTTTGCTAAGATCATTTACATTTTCCAAACGTATAATATCCTAAGAAATGTCAGCCACAGTATATGAAAGTAGCATAGAGTTACTATGCAAACATTCTCTCCACTGTGTACGTTTTAAATGCAAACAACTTCACCTTACATACCTCTCCCTCAAAAGTAGATAATAACTGGTGAGCGCTACCTATTATTCAATCAAATTGAAATAGATGACTTGATTACATTGCAGTCCGTAAAGACACCTTCCGAAATCGTAAGGGTAATCGAGTATTCGCCTGGAAGGATTGTTGATCAATAGGGTTTACTCTGAGAAAGAAGCCACTAGTAATCTTGAGGCAGAACTTAGAGGTAGATTCTACGGAATGACAAAAATTGTAAAAGGTTATTTGCTCAATTTTATTTTGTAGAATATTACGACATTACAATAGTAATAATTTTTAGTATGTACACTTAATTATTAGGATTGTTTAGTACGTAGAATTACCTGAGTAGTGTTTCATTTACATGCATATTTGAGAAATGTGCATGATCCATACGTAGTGAACTATTAGATGCGAGGCGGTATTATGTAGATTGTTAGCTTGTGGTCTGATTTGATTATGTAAATTTGTATTGGAAACATGGTTGAAGTATGCAAGATTAGTTACTATAAACGTATAACTATGCATATATCAGAGCATGGATATTTGGATATTTGCGTACTTTGTATATGAGTTGTATGGTAAAGAAATGAGCCTGATTATGGTGTTATTGTTCAGCATACTGGGATTAGGAATATGTACTGATGTGATGAAATTTATTGATGTCTGTATAAGTAATTGATACGGTGCTGTATTATGACCTTTGTTTTACCATACAAAAACGTATGGGTATCTTGATGTGAACGAACGCGTGACAGCAGAAATTTAATAACCGTTATCTGCTGATAGGCTGTCAGTTGTGTGAGATGAGAGGGCTAAGGAAAAAAACTGTACCGTCCTTGTGTTTTCACGGGAAGCTTTTCAGGGCACAGAGATCTTCCACTTCCATTGGGTCTCATGTCTTCAAGAGTTGGAGACAGAACTGAGACTGTAGCCGAGAGAGTCGAAATCGACAGAAGTGTAACCTTGGGAGATGAAGTGGAGGAGGAGGAGGAGGAGTCTTGTGATAGTCGAGAAAGAGGAGGAAAAAAAAATTTGAAGAAAGGTGGGAGAGGAAGAGGAGAATGAACTGAGAAAAAGAGAGAGAGAGAGAGAGAGAGAGAGAGAGAGAGAGAGAGAGAGAGAGAGAGAGAGAGAGAGAGAGAGAGAGAGAGAGAGAGAGAGAGAGAGAGGGGATACAATAGAAAAGTAGAAATACAAAGACAGGTGGAAATCAATCTCACACTTCCAATCAAGTGATGCAATAGGCTTATTAAAGGGTCGAGCGGAAGTAGTGTAATTGGAAATTTGCGTCATTTGATTAATGAATTGTTATTCGTTTAATCCAAACCTTTTTGTATATTTAAACATCTAACGGTATTAACCGTTGGCATTGCTGACTGGGGCCTCGGAGATTTACATCTATCTTTCTCTGTGACTTCTATAATAGTTTAAAATAAAATATTGGGAGCACCTCACCCCAACCATATAGTTCCTCATGTGTCAGGTTTGTATTGCGCATGATACGAATCCGTATCAGTCATAAACCAATGAATTCTCTCCTTAACTGATAACTGCAACCAATACCTTGAAGAACGCACCTGACAAAAGAACCAATCACCTAAGGACTTACCATTTATTTTTATTTTATTTTTTTACGTTCAATGAAATGTGAATAAAAAAATGCCGTACAAACTGCATGACGCAAGAAGAGGACGATACTTGAGTTTGTATTGTGTTCAATTTGACATACAAAATTAAAGTGATGAATTCTTATTACTATCTTTTATATCTAATACAGGCAAAAAATTAAGAATCGTTTAAAAATGTGTGAAATAGATCATTCTAATAACATTGTCAAGCAGCGCATGAATACATAAAACCAGGATCTGTAATCTTCTCATAGCCAATCAGAAAACTGCAAACGTTCCCCGACATGGCACAAATAAAAACTTTGGTCAATAAATCAGAAATCATCATATGAACAGCCTCCATTGAACTATATAGTCCAAGTACCCGAAGTGAAATACATTATGGAGAAATAGCTACATGACTAAACTGTAACAATAATTTCAATTTGTTCAGTTACTTTTAACTTGCTTATATCACAATGTCGAAATTTGGAAGTGATGCCGACGCGTCTTAGCTAGTCTACATTTTATTTTTTAGTTTTGTAACATTGGCAATAGTAACTTGAAAAGACAAATACCTTTCTTTTTCAGTGAGAGAAAGACAGTTTCTGGACCCCATCAATGCACTAAGTTTCACTCAATTAAATCATTTGGTGTTTATTAACAAGTGATAGCGAATAATTTTTAAAGCTTGAGCGGGGGAGAGATTTCAGCAAATAATCGGTTTGTATGTTACCTGCTCTGTGTGTGTGTGTGTGTGTGTGTATGTGTGAGAGAGAGAGAGAGAGAGAGAGAGAGAGAGAGAGAGAGAGAGAGAGAGAGAGAGAGAGAGAGAGAGAGAGAGAGAGAGTTTATTTCAAAATTTGATATTTAAAAAAAATTTGGTCCAAGTTACATTCTGGCAGGTAATTTGTAACACATATTCATAGCAAGGCCAAGAAGCACATAGCCGAGCAGAGCCGAAACTATGTATTACGGTCGGAGCTATTCGGCAATAGCAACAACAACAATGCAAAATTGAAAAACATGAATTCATTAAGAAAGGTAGTTTTTTAAATCAACTTTTAACAAAATAAAACAATATTCAAATAGTTATTCGACAAAAACACCGTAATATGGGTAAAATATAACCAAACCGGATGGAAAACCCGTGTACCAAATATATTCACATTGTGCAACTGACCGCCACAATAACAACTTTCCTTATAAGGTATATAGAGTATCAATTATTATGCATGGTAAAATGAACCCTTACAGAACATGCACATGCGAATTTCTTCTCGATTTAGAGATTTTACTGTTACATGAGACCTTTTTTCCTGAATAGCAGCCCATTACCATGCTAACTTTCTACGTGGTAGTATGTGATCTTACAAATCTTCTCGCAAGAATAGGCTTTTTTCCACATTTCGCCGAGCAACGAAATAAAAGAGACACGATGTGTTTTAATTTCATCAGCTAACTGTATGGTAATATGGGTTCCTGAACAAATTGTTGAGACTTTTTCCCCAATTCGCAAAGCATGCTACTTACTTCTTGGTGATTTGGGTTCTAAGTTGAGCCAAACGCTGTGCATTTTGTAGATCCCCCAGCCGTACGACTCGTGTTCATCTACACAACACCCGCAACAGCCCAGCTGCAGATTAAAAAAATGAATAAAATGAAACTGTGTTTATGTCTGTCTGTCTGTCTGTCTGTCTCTCTCTCTCTCTCTCTCTCTCTCTCTCTCTCTCTCTCTCTCTCTCTCTCTCTCTCTATATATATATATATATATATATATATATATATATATATATATATATAACAATCAAGCCAGAAAATCGTGTTGGTCAACACAACATATGCAACATTCTAACTGCAGCTGAAATAGTGTCATACAGTACGTTTGTAAATGATAACAAATCTAACGTTAAGAATGGAAATTAAGTAGAATAACGTTTTTATACCGCTCTCCTGTACTGGCATACGTATTAACTATCCCTATACATTTGTATGTTTTCTAATCTAATTCTTTATAAGTACCGTTAATAATCCCTTACAAGTCGAGTCTAACTGCGAATCTAGATCTGCAGCTGCATGATATGCCAGCAGATCTGGGCTTATGGAGTTTGTTAGGAGTAATCTGTAGACCAATCCTAATACTAACCTATTAATGCTGAGCACCAAACAAGACAACTTCTAGTACAATTTTATACAAATCTGGTACGAGTTGGCCTTGGTTTCGAACCCGCGACCTCCCGCATCCGAGGAGGACGCTCCGGTCATTTAGGCTACCCGAGCGGTGTACTGAATAGGTAACAAATGTCAGAGCATGAACGACGTCTTTTTAAATTTTGTTCTTATTCTGATATTCAGCCGATTCTGTATAACAATAGATAGCAACTTGGGCACAGTGAACTCGATACAGAATAGGGGAAATTACCTAGTTGGAACTGTTACATAGCATTCAAGAGTTACTGTCCCTCCAACGTGAAGCGTTCGGATTGATACACCACCAAGGTTAATAAACCGCTAATCTTTATCATAATGATGTAGGTATTGTGCTCTTTTCTGAAACTAATACCATGGTTATGTGAACTGTCAGCTAAATAATGCCCACCCACCCCCAAAAACCCAACAACAAATGACATATTTTGATAATTCTAAACAAATGAATGCTATATTTGCTATTTAGATTACGAGCTCCACGCTCACCAAACCGAGTTATTGTGGCTTCACTAAAGGTAAAGTTCGTTAAGAAAATAATTTCTGACGGCCCAATTAAAAGAGTATAAAAATATCCTTCTTACCGCTTGTTGCATAGAATCCCAAGCATCTGTTAACATTTTATTGGTAGTATTCCTTTGTATATCTATTCCATATTGTTTTATAATTGTCACTTTAAATCGTTCCTTGATTTTATCTGATATCTGGAAGAAACAATAAAAAAGATTTTAGAAAATAAAAACATACACAATTACGGACTTTAATGGCATAATAAAATATTTTATAAATGTTTTAAATATTAAAAATTTTATCAAAAAATAAAATTCCAGCGAGATTCTAAAAAACTGCAATTTGCATATGACCAGTTAATGTATCTACGATTAAATAGTACTGATTTCTTTATACATATCTAATTAAATGTCTCAGAGAAAGAGTGTGTGTGTGTGTGTGTGTGTGTGAGAGAGAGAGAGAGAGAGAGAGAGAGAGAGAGAGAGAGAGAGAGAGAGAGAGAGAGAGAGAGAGAGAGAGAGAGAGAGTTTTAATATGAAAATAACATTCCACACATTTTATATTGGCAAAGAGATTATAAAACTGAATTTCGTGACTGAAAAAGTCTCTATATAAACGTGGCGGTCTCTTGTTTCATATTCCATATTTTTATTCTGCCTCTTTGTGTTCAGATAATAGGAAATTTTGTCAGGTTTAGGAATTCACAAAAGACTTACATGTTTCTTCCTATGATTAAGTTTTCTTTTTATTTAAAATGGTCTTGTTTCTCTGAAACAATTTTTTATGTGCACTAATTCTGCGAGCACCGTCTTACCCATACAGTGTCACAGAAATCAAATTACAATTCATACAATGATCACGTTTAAACACTCCTATGACAACAGTGAATGTATTCGAGACGCTGGGTTGCATTTGTTGCTTGCTTGTTACTGATACATGTATTATGAGACTATGCCAAGATACTTTTGTTATTATTTTTGTTAGTGTTGTTGATAAAGGCCAAAGAAAGCAACAATCATTTGACATTTTGGTAGGACAAAAAAAAAAAAGAACAACCAACAAAACGAAAGGATATGTGCTTACTTCATCTTTAAATAAGAATCCAAGAACCAGTCCCACGCCTAGCATAACGAGAACTAGTGTAAGTACTACACCATACTGAAAAAAAGAAGAAAAAAAGAAATGATAAATAGAGTATCATACAAGGTTTCAATACATGGAAATACATAATTGTAATGTTTCACTATTATGTTCAAGCAAAAATTACTTTACATTAATTCAATACTTGTTGTTCGATTTTCCGTCTTTTTCAATACCATATCTGGTACTTCGTGCAATGTGTCTCATTTCTTTTTTACAAGATTAGTGAGACTGTGAGGATAAAGAGATAATCTGCATTTCATTTACAAGTCCTAATTCAATATCTCAATCTTGACTCTGATAGACCGTATATAATAATAATAATAATAATAATAATAATAATAATAATAATAATAATAATAATAATAATTTAATATAACATAAAAGTAATGAACAGTACACAGTAATTAATAAAGATATGTTGCGAAAAATCATCGCCATTCTCCTGCCAAACTTAAATCCCAAAAGATCATTTTAATTTTTGTCAGTACTGTACCCCCTCCCACGCTTTTTATAGTGCAAGTCACATGGGTCACGTAGGCATTCAATATCGACTATTTCTGTAATGGGTGTCAGTTTTTAGAATTTGATTCTACATATCTTAAAGTGGCAAGCATTTATTTCATTTGAATTCGTATGCATCCATATTCCTTTGGAAGGTCATTATTTAGAAGCACTGAGAGGTGCATACGACAAAATCAATGATAAAGTACGCTTACATTTTTGGACGAAATGAACCTAAATATGTGATCCAGTACAATCCGGATTGAATGTCGCACGCTGTGATGTAACAATGAAAGCGACGCATATTGAAAAACAAATTTATGATTTGTATGATTTAGATTTTTAACGTAGCTTTTAACACTTTTTCAGTCATATCGCTACGATGTCTGCAGTTTATAGTGATGTCCAGCACTGGAGCACCATGCTGTACCCATGTGGAACGATGTCCCACCCTTTCACATTATCCCGACACCAGGCCGACCAGTCGTAACACTAACCTTTTAATGCTGAGAGTCAAGCAAGGCAGCAGTTAGTACCATTTTTATAAGTCTTTGGTATGACTCCGCGGGGATCGAACCCACGACTCTCCGCATCTGAGGCGGACGCTCTAACCATTAGGCCACCGGAGATACACATTTGTTGCACTCTTCGATTGTGACGAATCCATTGGATGCGCTCTTTTTTTTTTTTGGACCCAACTGTACATTACCACTGTTGTAAACGTCCATAGCGACATATAATTTTCGTCTGGAAGTTTGTTTGTATTCATTAAAAAAATCAGGATTGAAATAGATTGAGTAAAGAAAAAGTGTTAAATTTTAAAAGAACAATTAATATTAAATTTAAAATAGGTAGATGCACATATATGACCCACGTGACTTGTACATATAAAAAGCACTAACCAAACAATTAGAAACGACGAAGAAATGACAGGAAATGTTCCTTCTATTTCTTTTAAAAGAGTAAAGAATGCCAATGTACCGTCAAAGTAAATACAATAAGAGGATTTAATATCTTTCTGAAACAAAATCTTTTTCTGTAACAATTTTAAGATTATAATTTATAACTTTCAAATATGGCTAAAATGTAACTAAGTTCAACAATACAAACATTACAAAGCTGAATTAAAGACTAATACTGGAGTTAGTAATGACAATGAGTCAATAATTCAAGACATTTTCTTTCAAAGTTATAGTCAAGAAAGGCAACTCACAAATCCTAGGAACAATTTTTCTTTCTTCATAGTACCACAGCAGCCGCAGAAAGCTAATATGGTCGCCGCTCCGCCGCCTGATATAACCAAGAACGTGATGATCTCAATCATCTGCGAGCCCAAGATCGCGCTTATCTCCCTTGTATTGTATTCCTTCACTAATAACCAGATTCCCACTCCCAATGCCCCACAGCCTAGGATCTGAATAATAATAATAATAATAATAATAATAATAATAATAATAATAATAATAATAATAATAATAATAATAATAATAATGGATGGAAGCAACACTAATATGTGCAAGCTATAATGAGTAGAAGCAATGGCGAATGGGGTGCTGGTAACACAGGTCTAAAAATTTTTTTAGAAGACATCTGCTTCAGAGATAAAATGTAATATTTATTATGAATGTTGATGTACTTAATTCAAATATGTCTATTAAAATAACTGACTAGCTACTGTTTCCAAGATATTTAAGTTTTTACATTTTACGTCTATATAGATAGTAGAGTTTTAATCATAAATTGTAAACCTAGGTCGTTTCATTTGTTTATGGTTGCCTTACATGCTATTCCACCTGTCCTGTTTATGTAATACTTAATGTTTATGTAATACTTAACAAAACAGCGAAAGGGTTATATAAATGAAATTTCTTATGAAACAAAAGACAAAAAAGCTATCAGCTTGACGTGCATGGGTGATAAAAAAAAAATCTTCCTTGATACAAGTGGTGGATTCTGAACACTTTTCCTCCCTGGTTCCGATGTTTATCCAATCTCTCTTGATGTAGTGGGAATCTTTCCCACGACTAACCCATTCGCAGAGAAGACAGCAGTACTTTGTGTATCCAGTCTGAAGACAGCAAGAACCTTCAAATCGCTACAAAGCTGCCACTCATGTTGGTTATAGTTCGTGCACCTCAAAAGGTGTTTCATGTTTTCATTGGTTTTCTTCATATGGACTGCTAAACCAACTGGAGCTGATGGCAAAACATTGTTGTTGTTGTTGGGCTTAACGCCATTTTTTTCAGCACACGATAGGCTATTCATGGTGGCCAGTATTAATGGTGGAGGAAGAAACCGGGAAATCACCGGAAAGAACCACCGACCCACGAGAAGCTACTGGCAAGCTTTCTCACATATCCACATTCGCCGAATCCTAGACTCGAACTCACGCAGACAGAGGTGAGATGGCAGTGATCCGTAACGGACAGCGCTTTAGACCACTCGGGGCTACTGTGCAGCAAAACAGATTTAAGACTTGTCATAAATGAATCAATGAACATTCTCCACTCATCTGGATCGTGAACGATGTTGAGGGCTTTATCACACCATCGATGTTATTGCAGGCTACAAGATCACCTTCCATGAAGAAGAATGGGACAAGATCCTTTTGACAGTCACGGTACTGTAATCTAGAGCCCAACAGCTCTGCCTTACTCTTGGATAGTTCCAAATCCATGACGTGGACATTCAGTTCACATCGTGTTATGAGATGTGGTTCTGAGGGGGATAATCGTAGAACATATATGTCATGTGACATGGATGGTTCCTCTTCCTCGTCTGACTCAAGTGGGAATGATTCTGGTGCATCAGGAACCGGCAGTCCTTCTCTGTGCGGTACTGGACGTATAGATGATGGAATGTTGGAATAATTCACAGTCCACTATTTCTTCATTGAAAAACCTTTTCCAACTGGAGGCACCATGCAGAAGTAACAATTGCTGATATGATCTGTTGGTTCTCTCACTCCAAATCAATGGCACTGAAAAAGACATACATTTCTTTTTCTTGTTCAACCATTGGCGAAGATTTGTTGCAAAAAGTGTTGCAGCACATATGTGGGGCCCACCTCATGTCTCGATCTCCAATTTTGCAGCCAAAATAAAGGTGATGCAAAAGTCACTCCATCAAAAACATAGAAGTCATCTGCATTGTTCACACAAGTACGAGGCAGCTCTGCTCACTTTGGCAAAACATAAACGTGTTCCTTTGCAAAATCAAACAATGATATCAGGACACTGGTTTCTAGAGCTTGTATGTTCAGCAGAGTGATTAAAGCTTAGTTATGATTGTACCCATGATGCAATTCGTACCATTGTGACACAATACCAGCTTCAGATTGCATCATTCAATATCTTGCCTAAAAAGCAAGTTCTGTCCAAACCCAACCATAGATTTATTCATAGATCCAGTCAAAGATGTATTCCAGTCATTTCTGATTTAAACTGAGATCCCTTCCCTTTATAACTCATTTATCCTCCACCATTCCCAAGTTAAGAGTCATATATACTATTATAGTGACCGCGTATCATATCTTTGAAACTTGACCAAACAACAATTTTAAGCATCATTTTCATTCTCCGTGACCCAGAATTAGAAACATTTGATATTGATTTCGGAAACATTTTGGCTGTGGACCAGCGCAATCTAATAAAATAAACACAGTAAGATCATTATGGGTTGAACTCTTTAATTCATATGCCAAGAATGGTTGCCACTCAATAAAATAAACACTATACAAGATCTATCTCTATACAATTCTGTCATATGATACGAAAATGCCCAACAATGGACTAGTTTGATTGCAAGAGCAGAAGTTAGCAAAAGAACTGAGGAGTTTGCAAAGTGTGATCAGATTTTGCTATCATGCTGTGGCTTAATTTGGTTTTATTGTGCCACCAGCACACGAGAAATTGAACAAAACCGGTCTCAGTCTTTGACTTTGAATAAGAACTCCGATATTTGTTTAGATTATAACTGACGAGTCGAGTGGTCATTCTAACGTCGCAAATGACTTTAGTACTTCATATGAACGCGCGTCATATTTTTTCTTCAATAGCTAGATTGGCATGTTCAATCCCAGACCTATTACCGATAAACTTATTTTTACTCTTAAAAAGCAGCATTTGCCCACCAATAAAAATGTATATTTTTTTTAAAAAACTAACAACATAGGCATAAAACCACGATACATAGAATTGGCTTTAGATAGTTTGCTTCTTCTGCCTCGGCCACAAAAAAAACCTTGTTTTCTTTCTTCAAAAGCCAACACCTAACCACTCATCCTTAAGAGACACAAATTTAAAAAACAAAACAAAAACAACAACCCAACCAATACTGACAAAATGAAGCCAATGACACGACCGAGATTTTATTTATTTTCAAGAACCAATAACCACACGAAAAGAACAATTCCTCTGTCGGCGACCTAGCTTTACCTACTACACTACATTCATACAAATTAAAATTAAAATGAACAGCCCAGATGCTATTACCCTTATTAAATAAATTATTATGTCCTACCACTTTTAAGTCTACGATGTATGCAAGATTCTGTCCGTCATTCTTTTTTGCAGATATTCGTAAGTGTAACGTGCAAAATGATACATACAACGAAAACAGATATGGCAATTAACTGCCGTTTCCATTTACTCGACTCCTCGAAAAAGCTTACCAAAATCATCCAACCCCATCTTTTTAATCGTAAAAGTCTGCTTATCACAGATGACAAAAGATAGTATTCAATCAGAAAAGATATCTGGTTGCAGATATATGTGCGTTTCAAACTTTAAAAGAATAACCAACCTGCCACTATCAATATTTCTCCCACGTCAATCTTTCATTTGCGCTTAAGATTTATGTGAGTGGCATAGATACAAAAGTTCGACACATATCCAAAAAGCATCATCACCGATTCTAGTTTGACGATGTTGACATATTATTTTTTAAAATCTCTTTATATTTAAGTAGTCATGAGTGCTTGTTTTATCGACAAACTATTATATCACTTTCCGGGGAAAAAAGAAAAATAAGATATTTGACTGAGGGAAGTGATTATATCTCATTTATTTTTAATATATATATATATATATATATATATATATATATATATATATATATATATATATATATATATATATATAATTTAAAAAAAAACTGCATGTAGAATTTTTATGGACGATAAATTAGATCGATCAATCTCGTGCAGAAATCAGTGTAAATCTTTTATGAGAAATCATCGACACAGTACCATACTAAGCGCCCCAAGCAACTTTCTGTAACTGCGGGATTGGGTGGAAGAGCAGGCCCACGAAATTTTATTAGAAACGGTTCCAAATTTGCGGGCGTTAGGTGGTTTGGTGCGGGACATAATTTCTTGCTACGCCACTGCATCGATGATTAAGATGATAGCAGGTAGGTATCTAGCCAAACGGTAATTTCATTCCTATACCTTATCATGTCAGGTGTTAAGCATTATTGAGCTGATATTTACAGTGAACAATTGTAATGTTGTAGCTCCCATCTCCCTAGCTCCAGAGCGTACCAACTTGAAACCTAGGAAACAACAGAACCTTTAACAGCAACACTTACATACGGTGGGCCTTAAAAATCACCATTACACTTCCTGAGGTAATATCGACAAATTTCATACTTAATATGAAATGTATGTTAAAAAAAATAATGTATCATATTTACTGATTTGAGTCACAGCTTGTTATGATACGTAATGCATACTCTGATTGCAAAATTTCAGGTAATCTTTCAGGTGAGATGACTAGTGCAATGTTATCAACAAATCTACTGTTTTAACGAAATATGCAAAGATGAAAAAACTATAAGACAATTTAATTTTCATGTGGCGAAAATCTGATAAACTTTTTCAATATCCGTGTCCGCTTGTCCTGTAAGTTAATTACGGAAGCATGCCGTAATCCTACGACGATGCCTTTTCTTTCAATTTGCCTATGGGCATACGGTGAAAAGCAGGATGGCTCGTTAGTGCTACCAAACTATCTTCTAATCCAGTTGTGTTTATCATTTATGGGCGGCGACTCAGATCAGGTTGGTAATGTTAGCCTCACGACCCATATAATGCTAAACAAAAACGTGGGTAGGAAATTTCAAAATATCAACGCTGATCTCGGCTACCACCCAAAAAAGTATATCAAGCCATATATATATATATATATATATATATATATATATATATATATATATATATATATATATATATATATATATATATATATATATATATATCACGTAAAAGCAATACTAGTCATTTACCACAGAAGTTTAAGGGTTTTATTGAAAATGTAACGGAAATATCTCCTGTCTGTATTTTATGTATACAAAATTTTAATGTTGCAAAAATGTATAAAATTTCGTATTCCCGTAATAGGTTGGTTACTGGGTGGTCAAGGTCACCTTATAAGTCTGAGTAATCGCATGTATTCAATTATTCATATAGTAGACCATACCGTTTTAGACGGACAAACAGATAGCATCTAAGCGACATATTCTAGCTGTAGGAATTTACATTTTCTGGAAGGGTTTATCATCGAATATTTTTTTGCCATTAATTTTTTAAGACATTTTTGGATGGTTTTGTTGGCACTACATATTCACCATTGTGCCGAGGTATCGTAAAATTCTATTACCTTACGTTTCTAAAGCAACAATATGTATTCACGGTTAACAGTTAAAATATCACAAAATTTCTCCTCAAAATCCACAAGACTGATACACATAATTCTGGTTATTAGATTTCTCCCATTGCATAAAGCTTTCAAAATGAAAGTACTCTATTATAAATTTTGGATTTTGCGTTACGTCAGCTTCACCAAAGTTTTATACTCTAGGAAACTGGAAATACTGATAAAACACTAACCATTATAAAATGCGCCGTGTTCTTACCATAATAAAAACATTGTAGCATTGCAAAATAGACTTTGCATTGGAGACACAGTTTTCATTTCCAGCTTTACTTCGTATTTTATTGGTTCTACTGGACCTATTGCGCATGCTGTTGATGCTGTTTCGTTTGCTCCGGCTTTTCTTGTTGTCCAGCCGGTCAATATGATCAAAGTGGTGAGAGTTGTTCGTCAACGGACGTTTGTTCAGCGGCTGAAATAAAATTTTAAAAAAACTGCATTAATGACACGTAAAGTCCAAGATAGTTTCCTCTCATTTAAAGCTTGTTGAGGAACATGAGCCAGTTTGGATTATCTCGGACATTTAAGTTTTATTTCCTAGCCATACATCCATGACATAACAATGACCATGACGATGCCTAGATTTCTTGGGTGGATACATGTAAACCAAAATATACAAATCTATTTGTCAAAAAGTAGAATAACATATTATAAGTTATACTGAAATTATATTTTTTTCGGCATAAATAAATACATAGATGCATTTCCCTAAATTCAAAATCCGGAAATGTCTATTTACTCTCTGCTTAAAACTTACTGGACCAGTCAAATACAGCGCCACTTCCGACCACCGTTGCTATGAAAAAGTTCTTTCATCTAGCTGACTTGAAAGAAAAGCAATACCTCTATTTTCTCGTTTATTTATAATGAATACGTAAGTTAATGTTAAAAAGGAAACGGAAAGCGAGAATCGAATTTAACGATATTAAAAATTGATGAATGTCAGACATCTAGTTACAGTGTGTTATATCATAAACATCAGACATACCAAGCTTTTATTATTTCAACGAATATAAGTTGTAAATGCGCTAAGAGGTCCTAACTTGTATATGGCACCATAACAAATAAGTAAAACTACAGCGGAAATTGAAGGCAAGTTGGATTTAAATACAAAAGACATCGTTATTGCCCCTTAAAATGAAGATTTTGCAAATGCAGAAACATATTATGTTTTGGAAAAACTAGATCGAATTAGAATAAGGTGACTCGAGGAACACAATACTGGATTTCCACACAAGATCGATTTTTAACAAGGTAAATTAGGTGCAATACCAAGGTTAACAAGTTCAATGCTACATTATGATTAAAAAGTAAGAAAAAATAAAATCAAAAAGTCAAAATAACAAAACATTTCTAACGGTTTATATAAGAGACCAAAAACACCACAGACATAAACTGCTTTAGTTCGTTGTACAATCGTTGTAGCCTTCAACTTTACAAGATGGCTGTGTTATAAGCAATTTCAATGCAATATAAAACTTTGAAGAACAGGGTACTAATTAAGGACGGAATTATTTACAATAGAATAAAAACAAACAAAAACAAACTATTACCGATCTGCTATTTGGCACACACTGACGAAAAATGCATCAGGCATCGAGCACAATTTGTCTAAACAATAAGGAACATACGCCTCTTTGTAACGATATATTTGCCTTTGGTTTACAGATACAATCTAAACAGCTAACGAAAAATAATACATTTTAATCAACACCGACTGTACATCTGAAACAATTAAAGCAATTGTAAAGCGAAACGGAAGTACATATTGCGTATACCTGACTGCTAATCCTAGTAATCAAGGATTAATTGATACAAACTTTGTAAAACTAAAAAACAACAAAACTTTAGAACGATTTTTTTTATCCCATTACCATTGGATAATTTAAAGATAAATCATCCTAACGCATGAAAAGAGAAATATGAAGTTAAAAGCTTTTCTGAGGCAAAATACATTGCTTTTAAAAATACCAATAGATAAGAAATAACACCAATAAAAAAGCGTTCTAAACTTACATAGAACACATATAATAACTGCACGAGATTGTGGAAAGGTATAAATACAACTATTTCAGCTTTGGCGGAGTAGTTTGGAGGATCAAAATGAAAACACTGCATTTCTGCCCTTCTTGGAATATCTAAAGTTATAGAAATTCTGTTTTACGAGGCATAAATCATTTATTTTGAAAACAAATGGTTTAAGGGATTTCGACCTGAGCATAGATCCTAACTTAAGGCATACAGCTATTCAAAAGGTTACGATATTTAATATCTACATGGCAAATAAATGGATGGGGAAACTGGTTACATCAAATACTATTATGTAGGAGATGTGTTCCAGATGGCTATGGAACAAATCGTGATAACAGGTGAAACATTTGAAACGTTTGGAATTAAATTTTTGATTAACTCATTTCGAATACGATGATGAGATGGGGTAGCTATAAAAGACTGTATGGAACAAGAGATCAGCATGGAATATGCACAATCTCTTATGAAGACACTGGTAGGCGTGGTTGGCCCTGGAGATTGCTGACCAACTAATCTCAGCGAACTTACTCTTCAGACACCATTGTCGTATTATTAGGCTAACACTGATCGCGACCTCTAAAATTAAGTTTGTAGGTTTGTTTGCTACCGTAGGTGCAAGCCATCCACAGCGTCTAGTCGATGAACTTTCTAAAGAAAAAGGTCATTCTGTAAAATCTTTGCTTTTGATCTACGATGACCTTTGCCAGATTGACCCCCAAATCAGTAGGTTTCTACCATGTCTTACGTTCTAGTACTCTCCACACTTGATCAAAGACCCGTGGTCTAAAATTAACGTTTTTAGGCAAGACCCATTCATTCATTCATTCATTAGCCACATTCTACACAATCGCAAAAACAAGAGTGACTCCACATGAATGACGCTTTTCTAAGAATATCTTCCAGGAATTTGTGATACGATCATTTCTTCCTTTCAGCTGCAGCGTGTTGAAATCATCTTTTATGATAAAATTTTAAAACTGGCTGCTGTGATAGATATACTGATGTCAACTTGGCACCATTTTTTTGACCTACAAAGCTTTACGCGAGGTCTTCTGGTAGAAACTTCATGTTGATATGACTTTCCGTTTTGGAGAATTGATAAGTTGTTATATTGTTGTTATAGGGTTTAACGCCATTTTTCAGCACAAGATAGGCTATACAAGGCGGCCAGTATTAATCGTGGAGGAAGAATCTTGGAAAACCCCGGGAAGAACCACCGACCCACGAGAAGCTACTGGCAGGCTTTCTCACTTACCCACGTTTACCGAGTCTGGAGAATTGATAAGAAGATTTTTCAAAGATGGACACCATGGTGGCAATATTCTTTTTTTTTCCAGACAGGCACCATTCTTATTTCGTTGCATCTAGACATCATAATAAGTCTTTTGGTGAAAACAAAATGTCGATTTTCCATCCAACTAGAAGAAAATAGTGATGCGATTTTCAAGATGGGCATTGTTATAGTCGTAATAAAAGTCCGAATGGCACATCTTCATTTACGATCAGTCAGACATAAGAAATCCCGATACTGATAATATGCCATGCATTTAGGAGAATTGCGATAACAAGCGATTCAAGATGCACACTGGGGCAGACATACTGAATGTTTGAATTGCATCATAAGGACCAATCAGATATCATAAAAAAGTCGTTTAGTATAAAAACAACCCATGTTGATATGATATGTTGATATTCAGGGAGATAAGAGACAACAGTATTTTCAACATAGCAACTGTTGTGGCTGTATTGGAAATGAGATCGACACCATTTATTTTGGGACAAATATATAAATCATAAGAAAGAAGTCTTTTGATGAAAACCTTATGTAAATATTACTTCCATTCCAGATGACAAGCAAGATTTTCAAGATGGCTAACGTGGAGGCTATATTGGATATCAGTCAGTATAAGTTTCAGTTGTGACCAACTAGACATCATAAGAAGTCTTTTGGTAAATAAAAAGACCATGGCAAACATACATGCCTTCCAAAAGGAATAGCGATAAGATTTTCAAGATGACGACTTTGGCAACAATATTGGATGTCTGAGCGACATTTTCATTTTCATTACGGATCAACTAGAAGAAAGAATGAATGTGTATATGTGTAAAGTGGGGCTTAACAGTTTCGTATTTTGCATAGGTTTCGATTTATAAAGAAAAATAATTTCGCCAGTTTCCTCACTGGTTATAATAGCTATTTAGTAGGAAAAAAGACTTTGTATACCGTAGGTATTGTAGAAAGAACTTTTACTTAATTTATTTTGGTGTCTGATTGCTATGTGTAATATAGACTAAAAGGTATACAGCATTACTCCAGAAGGTAAGCTTTTCAAAAAAAACTGCTAGATCCGTTTGGTCGTTTTCACTCCTGAGATAAATTATTATACAAAACAACAACAAGCCAATAACTTTTTTACATTTGATATATTTGGTAATTCATTCATTGCACTTTCAGAAGCTAGTATTACCTAGTTTGGCAAAATACCTTTGTCCTATTTTAAAAACTGCTAAAGATAGTGTACTTTTTAAACACGACGGATCGGTTATTGTAGTTAGCGGTGTGTTCAGACAATGTGCGAATTCCAAAGGTACAATATCCAAACTAATTTTAGCCATACTACATGAAAGTAACATAGATATACCAAGATTCTCTCCACTGTGCATGTTGCAAATGTAATCAACTTCACTTTATACACCCGCTACTCAGAAGTTCATAATAAATGTAGAGCGCCCCCTGTAATTTGATGGAAATCCTCCAAGTAGGTTAGGATAAACTGTGCTAACGGAATGACAGATGACGGTCAACAGACCATTAATTATTCCATAACGTCTTCTGACCTATAACCAGTGGAGCCAAAAAGTAAATTCAGATCGTGCCATATCACTTAAGAAGAATGATTGGTGATAATACTATATTATTAATAGCTGGTCATCCCAAACATTCAATTTTTAGCCATGACATTTAAATAAATACGATCTTTACGTTCTTAACTCTATGATCATAATTTATCATATTATCCACAATGAGACTATATCATTCTTAAAAAAGGATTCCAGTTCAGGTCATGTTCTGAGTTGAATTTATCATTTCAGCTTACGTATTTTTCTCTGACGTACTTTGTAAAATGTTTTATCAGCGATGTCCTTCATGTGATGTGATATGATTATGATTTTTAACGTAGCTTTAACAATTTTTCAGTCATATCGCTACGATGTCTGCAGTTTGGCAGTTTATAGTGATGTCTAGCACTGGGGAATCATGCTGCAGACATGTAGAATGATGTCCCACCCAGTCACATTATCCTGACACCAGGCCGACCAGTCCTAACACTAATCTCTTAATGCTGAGCGTCAAGCGAGGAAGCTGTTAGTACCATTTTTGTAAGTCTTTGGTATTACTCAAACGGGGGATCGAATCTACGACCTCCCGTATCCGCGGCGGACGCTCTAACCACTAGGCCACCGGAGCGGTGCGATGTCCTTGAGGCTCCTTGTCTACAATTCGATGATAACAAATAATAAACATTGATACAAAGATACGGTGAATTAGGTCCAAACTAAATTTAGACAAAAGCTTGATCCAAGCAAAATCCAGAAATGTAACTTGTAAACTGAGCACAATTATTCAAAATGTTCTTATTAAAAGGAGGTTGTTCCAAAGTCGATTATCCTTTATACAAGTAAATGTGGATAAAATAGTTGTTAATTCAAAGTTTCAATATTCGTGTTATAGTCGATTTGTTATAAAGTCAAACATTATACCGTCAACACTCGGCTCGGCCTCGTCAGTCAGAAGAACAGAACTTTAGTAAACTCTGGTCATACCGTGATACATGAAGAGCGATAAACGGCAAATGGTCGAAAGATTGTTGTTTTCTTTGTATTTCTCAGTTTTTAGGGCACCTCAACGAATATGGGTATGTGAGAAAGCTTGCCAATAGCTTCCAATTGGCCAGTGGTTCTTCCCGTGTTTTCCCCAGGTTCTTCCTCAACCAAATACTGGACGCCATGAATAGCCTGTCAAGTACTGAATAACGGTATTATACGCATAACAACAATCAACTCATCTTGCTGTCAGTCAGGATGGAGACTGTGAGTCTAATATGCGATAACGTCGAAATACGACGGAAAAATGAGACCCGAATTCATTTATTTTAATTTCTTCTATGCCCAAAAGTTCTCTTCCTAATCAGATTGTTGTAGTGCTGACAAGATTTATAACATAAATGTCATTAACTCTCCGTTCATACAAGATGTATCGTTAGAAAGGAAATTGCATGAATCGAACGTTGTGATTTCCTAGTACAGGAACAACGCGAGAACATGTAGTAATACCAGATTATTGAAAAGGAAAATCGCTCAATGAGACTTTTATATTTTTTTTACAAAAATCAGCAAAAGTATATGTTGAAAGTTTAACGATTGTTTATTAGGAGTATGTATGCATGCGTGGTAAAAATCCTGGAATGGAGGAAATCAACTTGTCTTAATCAGCAATTCATTAAACTACAAGGTAATTCTTGTGGTCCGCAACATAAATTACACAACAGGAGTAATTCTTGTAATTAACACCATTCATTAAACAACAGGAGTAATTCTTGTAATCAACACCATTCATTAAACAACAGGAGTAATTCTTGTGGTCAGCAATATTCAAGAGTAATTCTCGTGAACAGAAACGTTCAAAGTAAAAGATATTTTAAGTAACTGTTTGACCATACTGTTTATTTTTAAAGTCATGTAGTGCCATTACGTTACAGTTTAAAAGGAGTTAAATACGATCCATAAAAAAATGAAAAAAAAAAAGGAACTTAAGCACATGACTGCAATATCTGGGCTTAAACTGGTCATTTATTGTTACTCTAAACGAAAACCGACCTGTTTATTTATCCATCTCCTTTTTCGTCATGTCTTAAGAAACTGGAAAACGGAGCTTATATAATGAGGAAAACATCGGTGCTGATAAATAATTAATGATTTTCTTAATGTGCAGTGTATTCATATAAAAGTTTTGTCATAGATGAGTAAAAGAACAATGATTTATTTTTTTTTAAAAAAGAGTACAGTCAAATTAAGATGTATAAACTAAGCATACTCCTTTGGGGGCATTGGTGGAAGAAGCTAAAAACAGTTTCATTATTCATACAAAAACAATATTTTTGTTGAAAGATGGAATATAAGTGTTGCGGACACTGAATGCATTCAACTCAGGAGTGTTTTCTAGTTGTTTCAATCGCTCATGTCCGCATCTGATCATGCTTTGCATTGTACTACAATGCTTATGTAAATCGAACAAGAGTTTTGGCGTATTGAAAATCTATTTTCCCGTTTGTACTTAAAATATTAAATATCACACCGAATACATCAGCCAAGCCTTAATGCAATTGCATCTATATGTTTATGATCTACCTTTTATTTATACAAAAGACACTTGATCTGACTCAATAAGTATATTGATGTATCATATACCTGTTTTTGGATCTGTCTGTCAGTATGTATGTATGTATGTATGTATGTATGTATGTATGTATGTATGTATGTATGTATGTATGTATGTATGTATGTATGTATGTATGTCAGTATGTATGTATGTATGTATGTATGTATGTATGTATGTATGTATGTATGTATGTATGTACGTACCATTATGTCGATAATGATTTATGTTGTTTTACATAATCACGTCACTAAGAACAACAACTGTGAACTAGTAGTCCCATCATTGATAAGGCTTGTTGTCAATGTCACAAAAGTTTTCACGAAAAAGTGCAATCGTCTCCAATAGAATGGAAAACACGGGTAACTTAAGGATAGAAAGATTTTTTTTTCTAAAGGTTATACTGGTATTAAAAGTAGAACAGTCCCTCCTAGGGATCTACTTTCTTAAAACAATTCTCAGAAATTCAAGATAAGACCGTCTATTCCTTTTAACTTCTTAATACTGAAACTATGTATGGTATTATTCTGCAATAGCAAGATATTTAAATCAGTTGCTATGGTGGATATATCTGATGTCAGATTGGCATCTGTTTTTTAGGACCAAATAGAGGTAATAAAATATTTTAAGTGAAACCCCGCGTTAATATGACACTCACGAGTAATGACGGGGCTGAGCAAATCTCATAGCCCGACGTCTCCGACTAGTCATTTTTTAAGTCGGGTAAGTAAAATTTTCCAAGTCGCTAGTCCAGGACAAGTGCCAATCGTGCCCTCCGGGCGTACTGAATAATTGATTCTAGCCCCTCTTGGAGTATACCGAGTATACATTTACGTCCCGTTACCGCGTGCCTGCATATTGGGCTAAGCGACCAAATTAACGGCAAATCAAAGCATGTTAAACAAAAGAAAGCCAGTACGATCAATTATTACCAGTGTCGTAAGTTGTTTTTATTGCAATCTTACTCCATCTTTACTCCTCGTTCCATGTTCTCCATACATTCTAATCTAAATAACCATCTCCAAGTTAGCAAGGTCAGAAATACAAGAACATATAATATATAATCGCTTAAAGGTCAAGTCAAAATGCAAACAACAAAGATCCTGATTGTAATGTGCCTGCAGCCTGTGTCTATGGCAATTTTTCCACTGATTACTCCTATCAAAATGCACAGAGCCTGATCTGCCAACGCATTTTGCAACGGCTCTTTGTCTCGTCTTATAAGCGAGTACAGACGATATTTTTCGTTTGGTAGTTGGTTTAAAAATAAAACATGAAGTAGTATTCCAGGTCGCCTGAATGATGTTTCCTTTTTGAGGAAATAAAAGAACAGGGTATTCAAGACTGGTCTCTACGCCTCGCCTACGTCTATACTCGCTTATTAGTCGAGTCCAACAGCAAATAACATGTACAGTGTTCTGGCATTGCATAGAGCGATAGCAGATCAGGGTATGCGTCGCTTGTTTCTGCAAGATCTGGGTCTCACGTATACCTGCACTTTACAGTTAGATCTGACGTACAGGCCAATACAGACGGTAACCAAAAGAGGCCGTTTTCACCAGTGATACCAACAGGGCCTTGAACATAATTGCTAATTCGCATACTTGCATGGAAATAATAAATGTGGAAGGATTACGTTATAAATAATTATGTCTGTTACTGCGGTAATCCGAGATGACAGTTGACATATAGCTTGTTTCTGCAGTTTGTCCATTTGGGTTAATATATTGCTTTCAGTTTTTATTTTAATTACCAAAACAAACAAGGACAAAAATTATCCAGATTCCTCTGCACCCGGTCACTGCGAGTAAAGCTGACAAGCTAACCGTACCAAATAGATAATGTATTTAAAGGATAATGAGTAAGACTGGTTGTCCTTAATTACGAATCAGCGCCACAGCTGGCAAGTCCATGATGGAAAAGATTTCTGGCTGCAGACTGTAACATATCAGTTACAACCTTATCAGTCCAAAAATTTGTACCAACAAAATAAACTCATATGCAGAAAGTTAAGTCCCGCTTTTGTTGATGTGCCAAGCATCGAAAGCCGAAGGAAACGTTTCAGGGTGTTGAGTTGTCTGACACGAAATCAGTTCTCTTATGGCTCGTCAAAAATGACAGGAATGACATTAAAACCAGTACAAACGATGACAAGGATCAATTCTGTATATTTACTATGCAGTTCTTTATGGAAATACAGTCCGATAACGAAACTAAAGGGAGTATTAATCACAAAAGTGCAATCACAGCCAAGAAAAGGTCGAAAGTTCCATACGAGGCAAACAACAAATCAATTTTTAATTTCATCAACTAGCTGAAAAGTCAGCTGAACAAATAAAATCTCCAAAATTCATGTCAAAGGCACGTTATTTTTAATGATAATACGGACAGAGTAGTATTACATACATGGACAATGCCGGTACTGGAAAGCAGAAATAAAAAATATGAGATTCCCTCGAAGAAAAAAAAAACGTTCGCGACTAAATTGAGATGCTGACAAAAAGTATTAATATGGAATGAATGGCACACAATGTCAAAAATTACTTTAGTGGTTCCAAACAGATTATATAACTGGTAATGAAAATATCGTATAATCCATTGAGATTCAAATGATTATTATTCTGAGAGTGGAAAACGGGCGTTTTTTTAGTCGTAATTGAATAATCACAATTTGAATTGGAACGTAAGAATCCATAAGGTAATCCAGAACAAAAAGGATGAACAAATATGCATTAAGATATCGATGTGCAGAGTGTAAGAATGAGCTGAAAACACCAAGTGACCAATTTTTGCATTCTTTGTGATCGTTGGTACCTATAGAAATCTGTAATCCTTTTGGCACATCGGACAATTCAATCACACTTGCCATATACATAATTATATAAATAAACATGTTTGAAGTAAATTTTCAACAACACTTTTGTTTCGGTGAAATAATATATTATAAGTGCTTCTTTCTTCGCACTAACGTAGGAAACAGCCTTCCCCAATGGACAGTTGTCACTACAAGTTCACTAAAATCCTTACAATCTCTAGAAATCAGATCATACTGTGCGAATCCCATGATAGACTTTATGCTTCTCCATGTTTTGACTTGATAGAAGAACCCTGGCTTACAGTTTCTCAAACTATGGGTATCGGCCCACTTTTTCTGTCGCGAACTAAACAAATTGTAGAAATATTTTCGAAAAGTTGTCAAAGATCATACGATATAAAGTGTTACTAAAATGAATAAACTGTGCTTGTGGCTATTTTTTTTTTTTTCGTTTTATCCCTAATGATTACTTGGTTATTAACTAAACTTTTTGGGGAAAAAATGATAATGTTTCCCTTGTTGCGTTGAAGTGAATTTTGTAAATCTGTTTTAAGAAATATCGAAATCAATCAGATTACATTTTTTACGAGTGCATCCAATCTGAGATATAATGCCATTAAAGAACGTTAACTGGTCTACGTTCCATGTCCAATTTCACGAAACTTTCGTCCCCAATAGAGTACCAATTATAGTGAGGCTTAATGAACAAAATAGTTTGTATTAGTTTAATTTTACTGCTTTATCTTTGAGATTACGTCACATGTTTTTAGTCAACTGCAGAAAGGGACCGTGGTATTCAGACCGTTGCTCAATACCAGAAGCTGTCCCGAAGGCAAAGCCAGTCCCTGCTTCCTACGTTGGCCAGATTTAAACAGCAAATAACTTCAACCACTCATCGAGCAACAGGAAAGACATACATTCTTAGCTTATAATACTGACATACAGCAATGTACGTGTTTCCTACAAGAAAATATCTCAGAAACTTTCTTTAAGAAAGAAAAACTTTACTCTCTTGAACTCTGGTTAAGATTTAAGTGGTATCTCCTTTCTGCAACCATTGTGAAATCAAATAACTTTAATGACACCAAATCATCGTAATTTTATTTGCTTACTTATACATTGTTATAATAAAAATATTCTGAATTTGGTATATGGCCAAACTGTTCAGAACACACTTGGCGTCGACAATGAAATTGTTCGCAAACATCCCTTTATGATACTTATAGAACACTGAAAAGTTCTTTTGTTGCCAGTTTTTAAACACTTGATTTTAATAGATGATGGTACGAACAACGTGTACCTAAAGTGTTAGCTATTTGCACTGGTGGAAAGGAAAAGTAAATGTTAATTATTTAATGGAAAAGTAAATATAATACAGTCGACATGGTGCGTGATCCTTATAAATTTCAGTTAATCTTGAGAAATGTGAAAATGATACAGAAGACCCCAAAAACTGTTCTGGCCTATGATCAGTACAGCTAAAAGTGCAATCTGTACATATTATAGTCCAAAGGGAGTCATCGTGACGCGCAGTAGTCGTGTATTTTAAGCTTTTGTATAGTATAAGTAACTACACCGTGAATCTAAACCGCATCTCTTTTCACTACAAAATATGGCACACCCAATCGTATGTCTTTTATGCATATTAGTACAATACGACTCATTCTCACTCATTTTATTTAAACCTTGAACCATAGCCCTTGACATTATACATAGCTTTCTTTATTCTTGAGATATACTTTATCGTGTCCAGTCCATAAATATGATATCATTTAAATATAATTATCGTGTCCAGTCTATAAATACATAATGATCTCCATATTATGTATCATGGCCAGTCTATGAATACATAATGATTTCAACACTATTTACCGTGAAGAGTCTATAAATACATAATGATTACCACACTATTTATCATGGACAGTCTATGAATACATAATGATTACCACACTATTTATCGTAACCAGTCTATAAATACATCATGATAACCACACTATTTATCATGGCCAGTCTATGAATACGTAATTATTTCCACACCATTTATTGTGGTCAGTCTATGAATACGTAATGATTACCACACTATTTATCGTGGCCAGTCTATAAATACATGTTTACCACACTATTTATTGTGGTCAGTCTATGAATTCGTAACGATTACCACACTATTTATCGTGGTCAGTCTATGAATACGTAATGATTACCACACTATTGATCGTGGCCATTCTATGAATACGTAATGATTACCACACTATTTATCGTGGCCAGTCTATGAATACGTAATGATTACCACACTATTTATCGTGGTCAGTCTATGAATACGTAATGATTACCACACTATTTATCGTTGCCAATCTATAAATACATAATGATTTCCACACTATTTATCGTGGTCAGTCTATGAATACGTAATGATTACCAACCACACTATTTATCGTTGGCAATCTATAAATACATAATGATTTCCACACTATTTATTGTTGCCAGTCTATGAATACATAATGATTACCACACTATCGTCGCCAGTCTATAAATACATAATGATTACCACACTATTTATCGTGGCCAGTCTATAAATACATAATGATTTGCACACTTTGTCGTAGCCAGTCTATAAATACGTAATGATTACCACACTATTTATCGTGGCCAGTCTATGAATACGTAATGATTACCACACTATTTATCGTGGCCAGTCTATGAATACGTAATGATTTCTACACCATTTATTGTGGTCAGTCTATGAATACGTAATGATTACCACACTATTTATCGTGGCCAGTCTATAAATACGTAATGATTACCACACTATTTATCGTGGCCAGTCTATGAATACATATTGATTTCCACACGATTTTTGGTGGCCAGTAGATGAATACATAATGATTTCCACACTATTTATCGTGGCCAGTCTATAAATACATGATTTCCACACTATTAATCGTGGCCAGTCTATGAATACATTATTTCCATACCATTTATTGTGGCCACCCTATCATATCGACATTTCACTATTACATGAATAATGATTACCACACCATTTATTGTGGTCATTCTATGAATACGTAATGATTACCACCTTATTTATCGTGGCCAGTCTATGAATACATAATGATCTAAATATTCTTTATCGTGGCCTGTCTATGCATACGCATCGATATTCTTTATCGTGGCCAATCTATAAATACGTAATGATTTCCGTATTTTTTTTTATCATAGCTCCCCCCACGTAATGTTTGTTTCTGAGAGCAAAATACTGGTGTAGAGTTATGGGTGTCAAGGTTGAGAATAATAATACAGTAAGAAGAGACACAATTTACTGAAACGCTATTTAATTTTTTTAAGATAAGACCCGTATTATTTTTTTTATAATGCAAAAGTATATCGCGTCCAGAAATCCTTTATATCTCAAGTGGTGGTAAGTTATTTAACGCAAAGAAAAGACATGCGTGAAATATGCTGTCTATAAGTTTCCTATATCAGGGAAGGGACGGGGGGAGAGAGAGAGAGAGAGAGAGAGAGAGAGAGAGAGAGAGAGAGAGAGAGAGAGAGAGAGAGAGAGAGAGAGAGAGAGAGAGAGAGAGAGAGAGAGAGAGATCAGGGTCTCTGGGGTAAGAACCTGTGCTCTTTTGCTCTCGTTCAAAATTTTTAAAAAAAATGAAGTGTTGTTCGGCCTAGGTCCCATTATGGGCCCGGGTGATATATCCCGGTTTCCCCCACTCCACCAGGAAATATACTTTACAGAAATCATTTCACTATTAAGGAATACAAATTTGTGCATATATCTGTACATTCACTCATGTACATCTCCCATACTTCTTGCAACAAAATTGCTATTTACATTAAATCTTTCCGATGTAATACAAAAGAATCATATCGACATTTTTGTCTAGGCCACATACTTTCCAACATCATTTTATTATCTGACCTTGCTCTTAAAGCGATGTCCATTAGCAGGCATTACGTGCGGTTACTGCAGTTTCGGTACCTATGTATATAATAAAGGTCTCATACCCGATGTAAGTAAGGAAATGGAACTACATCGTTATTAGCTGCTTGGGTGGATTGGACCTTGTAATTATTCATTGAGCTCTCTGCGAGTAAATTTGTTGCATGCGTTAACAGAATGTATATCTTTCCTCTGGGGTCTGCTTGCTTTGAAGTTCGGACTGTATTAAACGTTCGAGACCAATGGCTAATGCTTTTGTTTTCGTCCCGCGAGAGCCGTTAAAAGCCAGGATGCAATTATGCTTGAAGTGAACAACAGTGATTCGAATCAATTGCTAAAAACTATTTGAATGTATCTCCGAAAAATATGGGACTCTCCGACAGTTATTTACGTTATGTATGCCTCCAGTGGCCTTCAATCACAAACGGACTGGGTGTGTTATTGAATTTAAATGACAAAATATATGGAAAAAGCTGGCTTTCCAACAGAAACTGATTTTATACAGAGATGCAGATTCAGTTTCTGACATTTAGGATTACTGCTTGTGATATGGTCCAACATCAAGCACGTCGACGCCAGAAATCCAAACGTCTGGTTCATTATGATGCGATACTCGTAAAGAATGATTAATGCCTCCCAATATGGCGTGGAAATAAACCCTGTAAACATCAAGCGGCACGGTGAAACGAATCAATTCTTCGATAAGCCTTTGAAAATTAACCTGGAAAACGTCAGGCAAAGGGATTTTTTCCCACCAATGAATCGCAAATATCTAATTGTTTTTAATAACACTGGCAAAATGTATGTGAAAATGTAATATCAAATTTACATTATCCAATCCAAAAAAGCGTAATAAATATATGTGCGAGTGATCAAATGTGATATGCACACATTTGTGATAATCAAAAGCAAGGTGAAATTATAAAGAAATAAAATTGAACATAGTAACGTTAACTAGCATTTAAGTAAAAGTCCCCAATCGGTAATGTTAACTAGCCGTAAGATGCAAGTCCCCCACCCGGTAACGTTAACTAGCCATAAGATACAAGAACCCCACCCTGTAACGTTAATTAGCCATAAGATTCAAGTCCCCCACCCTGTAACGTTAACTAGCCATAAGATGCAATTCCCTCCCCAGTCGGTAGCGTTATTTAGACATAACATACAAGTCCCCAGCCGGTAACGTTAGGTATAATATATTAGTCCCCAGTCGGTAACGTTAACTAAGAATAAGATGCAGGTCACCAGTTGGCAACGTTAACTAGGCATAATATACAAGTCCCCAAGATACAAGACGTTAGCTAGGCATAAGAAGCCACCAGTCGGTAACATTAACCAAGTATACATATACTATACATGACTAGCTAACATTCCTATAATGCAACTTTACTTTAAACATCAAATTAGAAATTCGTAAGTAAATATTTTAAAACCATCAACATCGTGTATTTGTCGATATCTTACGGTTGTACAGATAGAGCGCCAGGTACCTGTTTATATAAATTGAGGTTTTTGAGATATTGTTTGTCAATATATAATCGAGGCTCACGAGATAGTGCTGTATGTATGCAGATATAACTGAGGTTTTTGAGATACAGTACCGTGTACGTAAAGTTTTTTTTTTTTTTAATATCCTGCCGTGTATATCATACAGATTCTTGATACAGAACCGTGTATGTGTGTAGATAGTTTTGAACTTCTTCAAAGTTTGGAATGCGCAAGCTGCGAAATATTTAAGAAGTTTAGAATACAAAAGTGGTACAATAAATAAATGAACGGTCACACGTTTAACACATTACTGAAGCATTCTGAAACATGAATATAATACATGAACAAAGGGTCTATGAAATAAAAAAAAAAAGTTTGGTGTCTATGATGTATACACCTGTTGACAAATTTTACATAAAACGCCCCCTAATGAAAACGTACAAAATGATTACATAGTGATGTTATTATTATTATTATTATTATTATTATTATTATTATTATTATTATTTTAATATGTCTGACTATTCATTGCTATTTCATCGCTTTAATTAGAAACAATTTATTTTTCGTAAATCACCGTGAACAAAGCAGAAGTTATTTTCTACCAACGCAGATGGCTTTAAATGAAACAAAACACTGCAGTTTAATCACCTCAAGGATTGCGACAAAAAAAGTCATGAAAATAATTTACAAGAATTCAATATATCAAAGACCATATCTTCAAACTGTTGCAACAATAGCTGATGATACCCTTCATCGATAAAAAGAATTTCAAATTAGCTGATGCGGTAAAATATTGGATGGCACCATTTTCATTTAGGATAGAGAGGACATCATTTGAGGTCTTTTGGTTGAAAAAAAAACAACATTTCATATAGGCCATCCAGTCAGGAACACAGGGACAACACAATTTTTACGACAGTCGTTTATGGCTGCCATACTGGATGAACGAATGAAACCATTTTCATTTAAGACCAAATAGTTATCATAAAAGTCTACTTACCCCATTTTGATATAGCTATTCAACTGAGGAGGAATACAGATAATATAATAACAAGATTTTCAAGATGGCTTTTGTGGCGACCATATTGGATATCAGATTAATGTTAATTTAGCACCAGCTAAACATTATACAGTTTTTCTTAAAAAGTAGAAAAAAGTTGATATGACTATCTATTCAGGAAGAATAGCGATAAAAAGATTTTTTAAAATTGTTGTCATGGCGACCAGCAGTTTTTATATAAAACCATGTTATGAATGTGTTCATAAAGTTTTAATGCAATCCTCAAAGTACCTTAGCGTGATGATATAACCATATATTCAGGAGGTTTGGTGATAAAAAGATTTTTAGGATGCCAAATTGGATGTCAAATTTGCCTGTTTTTTTATTTAGAATTAACTTTACATCATAGGAAACAGTGAAAACTTCATCTTCATATGACCATTCAGAAAAAGTATGCTATAACAAATGTTTCAGGTCACGTGATGAATGAATGTACAAAGTGTCATGGCACATAGCTGAGCATGATGGCTGCTCCTATGTGGTCGAAAAGATTAATCTGAATTAGTATCAAGTATACTATCTTTAGCAGTTTTTAAAATAGATTAAAAAAAACGAATTTTGCTAGGCTGGACAATACCAGCATCTGAAAGTACAATAAAATAAAAAATATAAAGTATATTTAAAAATCATCGACTCATTTTGTTTCCAATTTGCCTCTGAAGTCCAGCAAGTGAAAAATGACCAGGGTTTTTGTGCACATATTAAGTAAGGACAAGACGTATAATCTATAAACCAAATTACACCCATGAACCGTGCACTAATCTAAGCCAAATTACATCCATGAACCGTGCACCAAACTACACCAAATTAAGCTCATGAACTGTGCCCCAAATAGCCCATTTCATACCGGATTTAACCGAGTTGCTCCGTAATTATCCGAAAAACCTCCCGAGTCACTTTATACTCCAGCCAATCAAACGCTGGTAGGCATCTGTACATAACAAAATGGCATACATTGTTGTATAGACGTATCAAATTAAAATAAATTAAGAAATGCCACCTACCTGCCAGCTAAATGCCTGGGACTTCGAAAACTATTCTAGGTTTGTTTTACTGCGGATTAATACGAAAAATTCCTTTTATTGGTAAACGAAACTCGATTTATGAAATGCGGTGTTATGGTAAAAAAAAAAGGGATTAAATTTTTAACATCGACACCGTTTCTATATTGTACATGTCCTGATGTAAAACAGCTCATAGCTGCTCTCTCATATGGCTATAAAATCCAGAAAACAAGACAGGATTGTTCCAATATTAAATTTCGTCAATATCTGTGGCATCGTCGCTGTTGAATAGGCATTTTTCAACTCTATAAACGAAGCTGAAGTAGTTGGACAGTTGATGCTAATACTGAATTGTCCGCCTTGTTTCGACCACTAGTCTAGTCCCCTGCTTAGTATGCTCCCTGCGATGCACTCCGCTATACTATACTATACTAGGGAGCATACTAAGCAGGGGACTAGACTATTTGCCTATCAGCTATCGATTGGATATTGCGGTCAGTTGACCACCCGCCACGTGATCAAAATTCCGAGCAAATTACGAAGTTTGCCAAAGTCTCCAAGAAATGGTCTATTAAAACAAAGTACACCCATGAACCGTGGACCAAACTAAACCAAATTACGCTCATGAACTGTTCCACAAACTACACCAAAGTACATCCATGAACCGTGTACCAAGCAAAAGGAAAATACAAGATCTTTTAATTATACATACAGCACACAAGGTCTCCATTAAATACCCAGGATAAACAGTGAGGAAAACCTATGGAAAATTTGGGCCTTAAAAATCAATATGCAAAATACAAAACTGTAGAGAGCCACTATTAACATATAGATCTGACCATTCATTAAAGTGGAGTAGCGATAACAAGATTATTTAGATGACTGCCATGGCACCAATAGTGGACATCAGATCAGAACCATCTTTATAGCGACGAACTAGATAGAATAAGTTTGTGTTTTACTGCAAATCAAATGTTTATATAGCAGTGCATTTCAAATGATTAAGCAAAAACAAAATTTTCAAGATAACCACATATCGGATGTCCGAGCGGCACCATTTTTTAGACCGTGGGGTCAGTTTGTGTATAAAGTTTCGTGGCAAAAGTCCAAGTAGTTCGGGAGAAGTAGTGATAATACGCTTATTCCAACGGTCGGACAATACACGACGTAAAATAAAACATCACACAATATCTCCTCGTGTATGACCAGTAGATCTTAAAAAAAGACTTTCATGTAAATCTAAAAAAAAATTTTTCTTGTTTAATAATTAAGTATGATATATACACACATCCAAGCTTGTATTTATGGACCATGAAACATTCACGAAAAAATGAACATAGGGTCAATCGATTTCACTGCAAGGACATAGGCGTCTAGTGTGTGACACAAATATATGCAGTCCACCGTCCTACAGAAACACCGGTAGAGTATGTCATCAGAAAAGACAAGTAACAATTACATCCAACAGGATTCACCCTGGACTTCAGCATTTGGACAAATCAACTTTTCTCTCCCCCACTTCTCACATCGACAAAATAAAGCAGTGGTGAAAAAAAAAATTCTGAAAACCGTATGACTTTTTGTTAGTAAGAGGACAAGAAACACACGTAAACGTAAATAATTATTCACAATATTACAATTGTTACGTTGATTTGATTAAAAAAAAATTGTACGACGACCTTGTTATTGCCAAAGACAGCAACCTCGAAAATAAGTTATGGTTGAAATCCGTTACTTCCTACTTTTGTACAGACTGATATACGAAATCTCCAATGGGTCATATGTCTTGAAATACATAGAAATTCATCCACTTATTTAAGCCTGACATATACATTTTCGGATTGGGTTTTGTCGACTGAAACGTCTCTCTCTCTCTCTCTCTCTCTCTCTCTCTCTCTCTCTCTCTCTCTCTCTCTCTCTCTCTCTCTCTCTCTATATATATATATATATATATATATATATATATATATATATATATATATATATATATATATATATATAACACAAACGTACCAAAGTCCAGACATTCAGGGAAAGTTCGTCTTCTTTCCTTTCTTTTAACTTCTTCGAAGTTTGTTCCATATCGTCTACCATTTTTCTGTAGAGTGCCGAGATGAAAGTATAGTCAGTACTTTGATTCTGTATTTCATACCATTTTTCACCAGAACCGAGATGGCATGGACTCTGTGTTTATAACTATTTATTAATTTACTTACGACCTATGTGCGCGTGATTCTCACGTCTATGTGAAACATCGGTTTGAATAGGTCTACGTCCGCTCTACATCCGGGCACTTCATATCCTGATGAGTTGTAGAGCTGGCATCTCGAATGATGTAAATTTCTCTTATATCAGTTAACAGTGAAACACAAATGAAAGACAATCCCATGACTGTATCATTGTCCAGTGTCGGGAATGGGAGTGTCCAAAATTTAAAAAGGGCTTTGACTTTACTGGAAAGGGCACCAAAACGTCTGCATGTCTGCTTACTAATATTATGTATAATACCAAATAAACGTGCTCAAGAATTAAAAACAACCGTCCGATTTCAAGTGACAATTGTCTGTACATTTGTGTGTGTGTGTATATATACTTTTCGTGAGGGGTTTGCCGGAAGGGAGATGAGGAAACTGCTCACCCCACCCCACCCCTGATCCTGCACTGGAACCAGCTAAAATAAAGAGGTTTATATACGTCTGATTTTAGGCCAAGTGCAAACATAAATAAATAAAAATAATCTTTTCTTTCCGAACAATTGATTTGAATGTAAAAAAGAATCTGAAACAAAGTACCACAATGTATGCTGAAAGGTAAAGTAAGAGATTTATAGAGGGTCTAAAGCGCTTTCCGTTACGGATCACTGCCATCTCACCTCGGTCTGCGTGGGTTCGAGTCTAAGATTCGGCGAATGTGTATATGTGAGAAAGCTTGCCAGTAGCTTCTCGTAGTCGGTGGTACTTTCCGTGGATTCCCCGGTTTCTTCCTCCACCATTAATACTGGCCACCATGTATAGCCTATCGTGTGCTGAAAAATGGCGTTAAACTCCACAGCAACAACAACATTAAACTTAACATCGTAATTATATACCATATTATAATAAAAAAAGCACTTTAACAAATTGAGTGTTTCGTACCTAACTAGACAGGAGACATTTCTAAAGAAAGTAAAATTAATCCATTAAAATAAGTAAATTAAATAGCCCCTATCCTCCCTCTTCATGCCTTACATGACTTCTATATTCAACAGTGTTTGTTTTTAGCAAGACGCACGCTGCTGTTGTGAACATAACAGATTTTAGCATGACACCATTTTCATTTCGAAAAAGTAGACATCATTAGAAGTGTTTGGGTGAAACCCATATCAGAAATATAATCCATTCAAGTGCAATAATCCAATCAAGGGCAGTAATGACAAAACGATATTGACGACAGTTGTTATGGCAGCCATATTGGATGCAAGATTGGCATCATTACATTTAGGACCCTCTAGGTCTCATAAGAAGGCTACTAGTGAATACATGTTGATATAGCCCTCTGTTTGGGAGGGGAAAAGTTAACAATATGTTTAAGATATGGATTTCCATTCAGGCAGTAACTAAATATTAAAGATGGCTATGGTGGTTGCCATTTTGGAGGTCAAACTTGCACCTTTTCAATTTAAGAACAACAACAAAAAAAAACAACAAAAAACCCACAATCTTTAAGTGAAAAGCCCATGTTGAGATAACTATGCGTAAAGGCTGACAGACCATAACAAGATTGCAAGATAGCTGCCATACTGGACGTCAGATGTACATGATTTTCACTTAGGACCAACAAGACCTCATGATCAGTATTCGAGTGAAAACAATGTTGTTTTGACCATCCTTTCACTTAAGACCAACGAGACCTCATTAGCAGTATTCGAGTGAAAACACAATTTTGTTTTAACCATCCTTCCAGGAGGTGTAGCGATAACAAGGTTTCCAAAATGACTGCAGTGGCTACCATATTTGATGTCCAAGCAGCACCGTCTTCAATTAGGACCATGGGATGAATGTGTTTACAGTTTTCTGGCAATCCACCAAGAAGTTTTTCAGACGAGTAGATACGAAACGTGTGCTAATAGACGGACAAAAGACCATAAGCTCTTCTGGTTTATGACCAGCTATCCGGGTATATTTACCTTGTTCGGGTACAGTTTACAGTTTATATCCTTCCCGCGCCTTGGCGGAAGATGCACAAGCCTGGTAGAATGTAAAAGGAGAAACGCACACATGTATTACATGTATTTACCCCCATAATGCACATACTGAGTAATAGTTAACCTTTGACCTATAGCATTCCCTTGTAAGCTGTAGGTCCTCGAATAAGAATACAGATTCCCTTTTCAAAAATAACAACAAAAAAAAGAGACAAAAAGCAACAACGCGCCCCCAACCCCCCAAAACAACAAATTCCAGTCTTTCGGACACGACAGTAATCAAAGGTCTGAGTATGTTGTACCTGTTTGTTTCGTGTAGGTCGATCGAGTTAATTATATCCTAATATATCCTTCTGACCTAGGACATATTTTAACAAAACATTGTTGGTACAAAGTCAATGAATTGTTCAAACACAAGCATAACATCGGATGCTTGTTAGGAAGTTTTCTCGAGTTTTAAAGCGGTGATATTTAATTATGTTTATATGCCTCTTTAATATACTTTATTAATATTTGTATTTAAGTAGACAAAACCTCCCCCCCTCTCCGTTTCACCTGAACTCGCCAGGGTTACCTTAGAGCACTTCTCCAAACTCACTCAACTGTAAATACATGCTCTTTATAACAGAGGTGCGCTTCTTCGTCTTGTTTCAGGTTCAAGTGTTCACGAAAAGTTCCCGTGTACTGAATTGGTTTGAGCGCTCACCAAAATTATCCGCAAGTCGGTTTCCGAATGATATTATTTTCAGGGTAATTGGGGATGTGATGTGAAACTGAGTTGACCCGTCTAATGAAATAACATTAGTCATTTAAGTCAATAACCTTCCTGTAGAAACAAGGCTTGGGTTTGAAAGGGTCAAACAGAGTATACTTTATAAAGTATTAAGTATCCAACGGACTAGATAAGGAACGACATAATCAGAAAAATCAGTCAATTTACATGACTTTAATCATGTACATTATTTGCTGAGTGAGGCGTCATGCTTTGCGTATTAGGCAACTTTCGCGAAGCTCACCGGGCCAAGTATACACACAATATTATACCAAAACAACGCATTTACTTTTTATATATTTATAAAACGTGAAAATCGTCTTTCCAGCAATCATTTTGTAAAAAAAGTAGCCTAATGTTTAAAAGTTGGGGGAAAATATGAAGTGGTGTCAGTAGGGTCGGTGTCACCCAATGTGGTAATTCATTGTGTCACCCCCATGGACCTACTACCAGCACAAATTCAAAAATTTTATAGACAGTAAGTTGGTGTCACCCACTCTGATGGTGTCACCCGGTGCTATCCGCACCCCTCTAGTGACGCCACAAAAAAATACGGTTATTTTATGAAAAATAACGGTCAGCAATTTATTTAAATTACTGGGGAAAATAGTATGAAATTTATGTAAATTACCGAAAAAATAAAATGTTTACTTCATATAACTTCACAAACTTGACGAAAGCATTGTCAACTCACTCACCAGGTTAACCTAAAGTTAGTAAAACAGCAATTTATATCAACACTGAAGAAAAGCAATGGTAATATAGCAATTTTGGAAAAAATAGGAAAATATAACGAGCCTGACGAAAAATAGGTCACTGGAAAGACTGAATACATATCTAAAGTTACACCTCATTTTAACTTTGCAACATACGAGTTCTATAAAAAAAAAAATGAATAGCCGAGAAATATCACATAAACGAGACCTGTTATTAAAAAAAAACTAACAAATGTCCCTGATTAACACAGTTGTAACCGTGTGAAGTCATATTAAACCTTCAGTATTTAAAATCAATAAAGTTTATTTTTACCAATAAATGGGTTATGAACTTGAAAATCTCTCTCTCTCTCTCTCTCTCTCTCTCTCTCTCTCTCTCTCTCTCTCTCTCTCTCTCTCTCTCTCTCGCGCGCGCGCGCGCGCGCGCGGTCAGGAAGTTTGATAGGCACGGTAGTTAGCGGCTATTCTAAGCCGACAGCGGCTGTTTCGGCGAATACCAACTTCTTGAATAGCTAAAAAGACAGCTCTTGATTAAAATTATGACCGCTTATAGGTCATGTTCTTCGGACTTGTGCTATTTCCCTAGTCCCTAATTTTATCAGCCCATCATAAGAAGTCTCGTATCATTGCATCTGTGAGACTGGGCAGTATGGCGGAAGTGCATCAAAATAGACAGAACTATTTAATTTACATTCAGATTTCTGAAAACTGCATTTCCATTGTCTAATTCACAGGTCAAGTGAACATAACCCCTAAGCGGTCGCGGTCAGATCTTCACGTAGGACAGCGGAGATCTGATTTTAATCAGACTTCAACGCGCTCCGATCTCACACCCCAACATAAATGTCAGAATAGCCAAAAGAAACGGGGTAGGGTAAGTCAGAAGAAACTTTAAACTAAAAAAAAATATAAACCAGACTTACGAATCTGTCAAACAGCGATTGTAGTGTCATGACCATCAGAATTCCTATATAATTTAACAATTCCAAAGGATTCGCATCATGGAGACATTTTCTTCAATGCGTCCCGACTATTGTGAAAACCACGCAATGTATACACTAGTATAATGAGTTCTTTTCGCCCTGCTTTTGGGTATAATATCGTATGTCTGTCATGATTCCTAACGACCAGTGAGAATAAGGTCCTTTTTATTGTTAAGTCATTAGTTTTATTTTTCTGGACGACAAGGCTCTAAATATGTAAAGAGAGCAATCATTTTTTTAATATAAATGTCTAAAGAATCAGTCGTTGTTTTTCTTGAACTTAGCTAATATTTTCAAGTGCCTGGTTGTTTTCTAAAAGGAGGATTTTGTACTTCTGAATTAAGAATGATTCTGATATTTAAGAAATAAAAGTTCTATAATTTTATATATGTGTCTCACATTGTCTCTTGAGAAGGACTAGAGATTAGGTAGTACTAATAAATTTCTCAGTTTTCTAATCTTTCCATCTTTGCTGGCCCAGATTCTGATATAGTAACCCTATCTACACCTTGGCGTATCGAGCTGACATTTATGTACTTCTGGTGTCTGAGTTTCATTGGATGCAACGGCAAGCCATCGTATCCAATCAAAATCAAGTTGTTCATATCTGAAAACTGTTCCTACAAGAAAGAGACAACTTGAGTGAACTGTTACATATGCATTTTCCATCGCCAGTAAGTGTTTGTATAAATACATTTCATTCAAATACATCTACAATGGCTTCCCTCTGGTACATAGTCATATAAATCGATGTAGAACTTCCAAATTATATTCTTTGGGCTAAATGCCCCCACCATATTCGGCCGATTTTACTATTCACCACGCTGTTGGTTAGTTGGCATAACATATTAAGAGAGGCAACTCATGTTACCTTATAATATCGTTAGGACATAGTAGCAACATATCTGTTCGATGCGCCAAGGTGTAGATAGGTTATCATATCAGAACCTTGACTAGCGAAGATGTAGTCTTTCCTTACAAGGAAATGTTTGTTAAACTGCATGCATGGGTCTAGCAAAAAAAAATAACTAGAAACAAATTATAAAGAACTAGTTACATCCTCACATGAATGTAAAGGAACCTAAAATGAACTAACAAGGCCATGAACGAGTTATCACTACTGAAAAATAGAAATAACAATGCCATGAACGAGTTATCACTACTGAAAAATAAAAACTTCAAGCTATATTTGTAATATGCAATGCATTTTGTTTACCATGTGGACAATAGACATACCTCTTCCTTTGTGCCTGATTGACCCTGCCTCTAACCTCTCTGGACCAAAACCAGCCTAACTGCTTGATTAACCCAGACCCTAAAACTCACTGCCTGATTAACCCATACTCTAACCCTAACTAGGCAAAACCTTATCTAACCTACCAAAACGGTATCTAAATGCTGAAATCAAGTATTTTTCTTAATTAAAAAGTGTTTGATTTATTTTACGATGTTAGTTAACAGATTGCCATAAAGTCTAAGATGGTCATATGTTTCCTCAACTGAAACTGGAAAGCCGTTTATAGCAAGTGCCTAACGCCGTAACAAATCTCATTACTATTCATTGGGGTAGGAATTTAGATGGTACAAATTTGACACGATCTTACATCCATTAGATTCATCAATCGATTCAGCATATTAAACATAAACATGTCAGAATTTTCTCACTTTTTATGTAACAACCGAAAAAGCAATGAGTAGTTTCGCAACAGGAATATTTGATAAATGTACCAATTATTTAACGTTCTTCTATTGCAATCACAAAAGAAAAATAAGGCCTGGAAGAGGATGACAGTAAAATATTTTATATGAGACAAAAATACTCAGTTGTCTAACCATTTCATAATATGCCAGTAAATTATGAAAACCAAACCATAAATTACTGTGCGCAACATAAAAAAGTTTATGCGTATATGGAAAATATGGGGCACATAACCATAGTTATTCTTGGGAGGGGGGCATTATGTTTGTATTTTTGCAATGGTGATGAGGGCAAAACTTTAAGTTATGCTTTTGTTAAACATCCAATTTTTAGAACATCTAAGTTCATTTGCATCCGGGCTATCAGTCATTATAAAGGGACAAGCTGATCCTAGCATTTGGAACATCGCCTGGCCATGTCCGTCAGATCATTAAATAAACCGAGATGTAATTTGACGGATTTGATGATTCGCTCGTGTGTGGGTTGGGGGTATGCACCACATAGGTCGCATCATAACCCCGCCACCACCAAAAGAAAAAATCCACAGTATTCCAATTGTGACTTTTTCTCGTTCTGTCATAATACAGTGTCATATGAACAAAAATATTTCCAAATACAATGCCGGCATACTACATCCTATATTTCTTTCTTGACGGTATATCTACAGGCGAGGTACTTTGAGCAAACACTATAGGCATTAGATTACCAACATGGGTTTCGGAACCAAAACTAAATCTCTTGCAAATGTTAAACTTTTTGTAATACCATACATGTATATACTAAAGCATTGATTCCCAACCATATTGAGTACGAGGAACCCTTCTTCAAGCAAACAAATTTTGACGACTAACACTTGCTAATGGTTGTATTTTTAGCCTTCCTCTGAATACCCCAACCCCCGTGTGCGGCAAGCACTATTTGGGAACCACTGTACTACAGCATTAATTGCATTCAGTCAGTCTGTCATTTGTTTATAAAGCTGAATAGTTTTGAACGCTATGCATTTTTTTTAAGCAATCGGAGTAAAAGTTCAACAGAACTTCTTAGATCCAGCCCAAGCACGTGCACCGACTTTTCAAATAAGGTTACCTGAATTCGACACATGACAGACGTTTCTGAAACTTACATTTGCAGTTAAAATGAACTGTCGAACCTGTAATAAGTAATGAAATTGCATGGGTCAAAATGGAAAATGAAATGCACGTGTCTAAAGGAAAAAAAGAAATGCATGGGTCAACATTATAAAGAAACTGGTTTAGGCAATTAGGGGACCTATTGAACAGATTTTTTTTCCGGCACCAAGAAGGTGTCATCTTGGTTATTTCCACATTCCCCCCGAGCTATAACTTTAACGTCCGGGGCAGAGTGATTACCTACCGATTTATAGCCACGTATAGGAAAGACAGATGTCCATCTAAGCCCAATATAGTAATTACAATCCTGGCCTAATTCAGGTCCGATGAAAAAACTCTTGACCTACGTAAACCTTTGTTGGATAATATTATAAATTACTGCCTTGGTTCCTAACGATTGGGCTGAATCGCAAACTGCACTAAATACGCGGGTTACGGTATAGGCTTGCAGGTGATTGATTACGTGCAGGAATGCACTTCCTTACATGCGTGTATATATATATATATATATATATATATATATATATATATATATATATATATATATATATATATATATACATATACATATACATATACATATACACACACGTATACGTTTTGTTGGTAAGTATGCTTAAACAATCAGCATAAGAATCAAATATTTCTAAAAAGAAATGAAAAAATGTAGCTTGTAGGTATGAAAATTCTGTAAGATGTAAAGAGCAATTTAACATTAATTCTGAAGTTCCATGAAAAGAGTCATTTACCTAAACATCTATTTTCTTCTCCACTTACTTTGACAGGTCTAGATAACGCGTTCATAGGTCTGGCTAAGGCGCATATCAGGTACGGATAAAGCGTATAACAGGTCTGGATAACACGCTTTGAGAAAAAAGTTAACTTTTACTATTTGTTCTCCACTCGATGTGCTTTTGGCACCATTAAAACAATTAAAATACCTTAAAAAATAAGCGAACTGAAGGTACTAAAATATATATAAAATTAAAACTTTCTTTGGATTAAAATTTAGAAAAGATGGTGGAGGGTTGAGTGAGGGAGAGTTTTTAAATTGTATACGCAAGCTTGAGATATATACGAAAAGTCAGAGTAAAAGCACGACACATAATATTTCTTTTATCATATAGACCAAGCGCCTTCTTGGAATTAATTGGCAAAAACAAACAAAAACAATTACATGTATACATCTCTAATACATAAACTAAAAGTTGACACTTTTATTCAGAATTATATTATCCATATACTTTCTATTTATTTGATTAAAGTGTCAGAATAAAACGTCAATTTTCACTCTGAATTATAAACATCATTATGACCTCGCGACTCTTGACACAAGGTTCTATCTCACAAAAGTGCCCTTACACGTGCGCTCATATTCACCGACTCTGATGGAAATTTTTAATTAGAACAATGGTATTGACATCGTTTGTATCAAAGTGAACATCATTTAATGTTAACATAGTCTGCCGAACTGTGTTTAAGAAATTAACAGATTTTCTATTTAAAGTAACAGCCGCCATATTTAACTGCAGAGTGTTTACATTAACTTAAAAGTACTTCATATCAGACTTCTGTTAAATAAAGTCAGGTTGTACCCTGTACATTTTGAAAAGAAGCCTTTTAAAGATTTTCCATTTTGCAGTACTGCCACGTACGATTGCAAACTGGCATCATTTGCAAAACGCTTGCCGTCAAATGTCATTAAGTTTAAAACCGTTTATTCCTAAATGTTTTCTGTCTAATTTGATCAGTTCGGTTGAAAGGCGCCTGAGAAGAGTTCGTCTTTAGCTTCTTCCAGTTTTTGGGGAATAAAGGCCATAAGATAGGTGTAAATGTACAAACGATACCAGAATATTTGTCAAATTTGATCAAATTTTCTTTTGCAATTTTTTGCAGTTATTTCAATATTTTTATATTTTAGTGTCAGTATGTGTGTAGTTTTTTTTAGAGAGAGAGATATTTAAAATTTTAACGTAACTTTAACAATTTTTAAGTCATGTCGCTACGATGTCTGCAGTGTAGCAGTTTGTCTAGCACTGGGGCATCATGCCGCAGACATGTAGCATGATGTCCAGCCCAGTCCCATTATCCTGACATCAGGCCGACCAGTCCTAACACTAACCTCTTAACGCTGAGCGCCAACCGAGGGTCTTTGGTATGACTCGGTCGGGCAAGAATCCACGACCTCCCGCATCCGAGGCGGAGGCTCTAACTAGGATGCCACCGGAGGTGTAACAGCACAACATTTTGAAGATATAATTGTGCAGTACATTCTGTCGTGGTCAGCGTGACATGTAAAATTAAGATTAACCTATAAGTTAGACTCGCAATAAATTGTTGACTACGTGAGTTGTGATCTACTTCGTTTGAAGCATGAATTGAATTTTAATTAGAGCCCGTTTAATAACGGTCCGACTGATATATCAGTGTAGGATTAAATGCGGAGAAAGACAGTGTCGAGACAAACCAGAGCAAACATTTTTGAGAAATGTTAGGCCATTAGAAACTGGTATCATACAATGATTTTTTTTCAAGAATAGTTATTAAAAAAGGCGGACCAGAGATGATTATTCTGCCTTCTATTGGAGTGTTAAAATTTTTGGCGGTTAGAGAAAGTAGTCTTAATTTGCTAAACTAAACAGTGGGGTTTTTGTTCCCAGATGAAATTCAGTATTTTAAAGTAATTTCCCTCGCGATATTAGTCTGTAGGAGATTTTATTCTGCCGAAAAGGGAAATTAGCTTTGAGATCAGTAGAAAGTATCCTTCTTGTTAAATCGTCCATGGGACAGATTGGTCAGGAAATTTTGAGAGCCTAAGTAATAGAAAAGATAGAGAAGTCTGATAATAAAATGGCCAGGGTTTGGAAACGTAGAAAGAAAAAAAAATAGCTATTTACCTGCAATGCAAAGTGGAAAAGGGCAGCGTCCACAACCAAGACGGTGATGACACGAAGAGGTGGGGGGAGGAGCGGAAGAAAGAAAGTGAAGGAATAGAAATACAGCAACCTATCTCCAGCTGAGATTTGAGAAAAATCTGAAGCATCTAGGTGAAGCTGATATGCGGACAATTTGATTTCTGTCGGTCACTAAAATATACGACGAAATTTCTTTTATCGATTTAATGTCTAATTAAATTTCGCATGATTTTAAAAATATATTTCATACAGAAATTTCATTTTGTTTGTATAACTTATTAAATTGTTACATTTTTAACATATCGGAGTTCGTGTTGCGTTGTTAAATATCACTTTTCAGATAACTATTATAGAATTCAATCCATTAATTTCATATTTTATTTTATTGTCTATTGGCAATAACACTTCGGTCGATCGTCTCCTATATAACGATAACCAAAACAGTATATATAAGGGGTGCGGAGATCATCATCATCCTATCTAGTGTCAGCGGCCTCATCTGAATACCTGGGGGTGGGGTGGTAGGTTTGCTCTAATAAAAGTTGAAATAGTTTCATGCAATTGTACTTTCTGTCTAATTTTTTTTTTTAAAAAAAAAGCGGACAATTTGTCATAACATAAGGTTTTGTGTCCAGTGTTTATGTAGTTATGTTTTTAATCAACATTTCAATTTTAAGCTCGACACCGTTGGCCAAGTGACCGTCAACATTTCCATATATGTGTAGTGACTAGACATTATCTGGTTGATTTATACATGAATACCTTAGAACAGTGGTCCCCAACCCCTGGGCCGCAGACCGGTACTGGGCCGTTGATCAAATGGTAAAATTCCATTTTATTTACTGTGATTTATTTCTCTCGGGTTTGTGCCACTTGCCATGGACGAGAGGTTAACCAGGAGCTGAGACACGTCACCTAAATCCGCACTAATACCATGCATGCACAAAATATCGTGATATCGGAGCGGTTTTAGGTCACGTCTGGAGATGAGCGGCTTTGGGGGAGAGGTGTGTATCCTACTCTCTGTTCACCGCTAATTAAGAAAGCTTGGTGTACGTGTATATTGTGTTTGCTCAAATTTAGCCCACAAATTAGCAAAAATGAGTACGAAACAGACGTCTTTAAAAGTTTCCTTGGGGAAAAAAGGCCATGTGAAGAGACAGTAGAAGAACCTTCAACATCAAAGAAACATAAAACTTTTAACAGACAATACCATGAGTCCTACTTAAAATATGGATTTATCGGGACAGGTGATTCCCACACACCAACCCCGCTCTGCATAGTTTACGGCGACCAGCTCTTTAATGAAGCAAGGAAACCTTCAAAACTGCTTCGCCACTTGAACGTCAAACACTTTGGATTAAAAGACAATCCCCTGGCTTCTTTTGAAAGAAAGAAACGGGAACACGAAGGACAGAAGAAATATTTGAGGGCCACCACATCCATAAAGGAGAATGCATTGAGCTTCATATTTGGTGGCTAACCGTATTGCTAAGGCTAAAAGCCATTCACTATCGGTGAAGTATTGATCCCGCCCACCATTAAAGACATTTGCCGTGAACTTCTAGGAGAAGCTGCTGTGGAAAAGATAGCACATGTTCCTTTGTCAGCTAGCACTGCGACTAGCCGAAGACATTGAGACAATTGTTGGAGAGGATTAATACATCACCGTGGTACGCACTCCAGGCTGACAAATCTACATATTTCGACAAGTCAATACTACTTGTTTATATACGATATCTATATCAGGAGGATGTGCATGTGTTCTATCTTTGCCAATCAACACCACAGGAGCAGAACTGTTCATGTCACTGGATGGTTATATCAGGACAACTAAAATGGTCCTTTTGTGTCGGCATATGCACAGACCGAGCTGCTGCCATGACTGGAAGACTGTCTGTTTTAACTGCTCGGATTAAGGAAGTTGCACAAGAGAATGAATCTACGCATTGTATCATTCACAGGGGAATGCTGGTAGGCCTAAAAATGTCACCGGAATTTAACAGCGTATTGACTGATGTTAAAGTTATTAACCACATCAAAGCACACGTCCTTAACTTGCGCACATTTCAGCAGCTTTGTGATGAGATGGACGAAGAGCACAGATGCCTTCTCTTATACACAGGAGTAAGATGGTTATCCAGAGGAAAATCGCTAAGCAGAGTATTTGAATTACGAGAGCCCTTGCAAAGATTTCTCTCAGAAAAAAGTCAACTCTGGTGGCACATTTCAATGACAAGGTATGGGTCGCAAAACTAGCTTACCTGTGTGAAATATTCAGCCTGCTCAATGAACTCAATCTGTCCCTTCAGGGGAAAATGACAACCTTTTCCCAGTTTCCAAAGTAGCTGCATTTAAAGCCAAACTGGAGTTGTGGGGACGGCGCGTGAATAGAGACATTTTGGACATGTTTCAGACATTAGTGGGGATTTTAGGCGAGACTGAGCCTGAGCATTCATTCTCTCAGTTGGTGCACAATCACCTGTCTTTGCTTTTAAAAGAGTTCGAGCGCTACTTCCAAACCATAACAGACCCACGAACTGGTAAGGAAAGGATCCGCGACCCATTTGTCAACAAACCAGGCGAATCTAGCATGTCTGTGAAAGAAAAAGATTAACTGCTAGAGATTGCAAATGACGGCGGCCTTAAAACTATGTTCGAGACAACAACTCTGCCGGTGTTCTGGATTAAAGTCATGGCGGAATACCCTGAGATTGCCACCACAGCACTTAAATCCATATTGCCATTTCCGACATCCTATCTGTGTGAAGCGGGTTTTCTGCAGTGACAGCAACCAAAATAAAACAACGGAATAAACTGGACATAAACAACACACATTGTCTCCTATTACCCCCAGATGGAACCCTCTCGTTGCAAAGAAACAAGTTCAGGGTTCTCATTGATTTAGCGTTCTAGTGATTTAAAATGTTAAATCACTTTATATTCATTTTTTTGGTGTAACTTTTTTATTTTGAAGGCATGTTTAAATACAATTAAATTAAAGTTATTAAATAAAAAAAATCTAAACTATAAACAATTAACGTCCACCCACTCCTCAGCGGGCCGCGGTAAAATTATCATTGACCGGTCCGCGACGATAAAAAGGTTGGGACCACTGCCTTAGAACTCACTCTCTCTCTCTCTCTCTCTCTCTCTCTCTCTCTCTCTCTCTCTCTCTCTCTCTCTCTCTCTCTCTCTCTCTCTTGTTACATAGTGATTAGAGCGTCGGCCTAAGATGCGGAAGGTAACGGATTTGAACCCCGACCGAGTCGTTCCAAAGACTTCTATAAAAATGGTACTCGCTAGGAGCCCAACATAATGTTAGTGTCCGAACTGGTCAGGATAATGTGACATGATGCTAAATCTCTGCGGCATGATCCCTATAAACTGCGGTTATCGTAGCACTATGACTGAAAAATTATTAAAGATGCAGCTGAAAAATGCAAACAACACACAATCACATCCAATTTGAAGTATCCACTAGAATAATAGCAAACCCTTGCACAAGCTACTAATATTACGTGTAAATCGCATTGAGAATAAAAATTAAAGGTCACAAAATACTTCCGTCTACACTCGGTTATAAGTAGAGTCAACACAGATCCTGAATTGCCGTAGAATAATGAGCCTGCATACCAGGGTCTATTATGTTTGTTCTGATTACTAAAAAATAAACTGCACAGAGCAACACCTGTCGAAACATGTTACGTCATTTCTGGGTCTGTGCATTTTGCAGTAGGACTGTTACTTGTTATGCATTTATATCGTGCATATAGTCGCTTTTGATTTGTCTCAAAAGAACTAAAAATAAATTTTATATGTACAGCGTACATCTTGTTTCTATGCGGAACTGCCCTTGCCACAATGAGCAGGGTAACATAAGTGGGTCTTTTTCCTCGGGTCCTAAAACGCCGTATTGTTTCACGGGTAAAATCTTCTGGTATATTTACACTACTTATATACCGCGCGCTTTCAGTCATAAAGCTCAGATAGCCCATAAACGCGAGTTGTTTGCATTGCCTAGGTGTGTTCTTTTGACATTTCTCGTGTTGACCGGAAATGTATTTACGTCTCCACCAAAATTAACGGCGTAATTTCAGTTTACTGGTATAAGCTCAAAGGAAAATAACCAACATTTAGTTATTGCCGCAAGTTTTGAAATAAATGCTAGCCTTACGAAGTGACCAATGTAATTCTGGAAATATACTCAACCCATTAATTGCAAAGCTAATAATAATAATAATAATAATAATAATAATAATAATAATAATCCTCTGCAAGCAAAGAAAAACAACTCAAATAAAAGTAAATAGTTTCTATTGCAACATAAAATGTGAAAAGTGCTGACGTAAATAAAACAAAAACACTGTAAAGGGCAAATTCCTTACAATGTTGAATTGAAATTTGCATTTTAAACAACATTCGCTAAGAGCCGCATTTTTATTTTAAAAAAATGCTGGTGGAACATATTCAGAATACCGATTTTTATTCACCTGATAAAATTTCTACCTCACGGTTAAGATCTGAAACGCTTATCGGGAATGTCAGTGGACTTGGACACCGATGGATATACACTCCGGAAAAGGTATACCCTTCCCGATCGCCTTTGTTGTTTATGCCTGTGGATACTAGCAGTATAAATTTATTTGAAGACATTACTTAATAATCGCCTTTGTTGTTTATGCAGGTTCACCAGGTATGTGTAACGATGAAGGAGACAAGAAGTATAAATTTATTTGAAGACATTACTTAAAGAGAAATTGCCTTTTTATAAACGAAATTTTAAATACTCACACGCCGTACGTGAATTTTAAGCACAAGCATAAAACCGATTCTTTGACAAAGATTGATTGTAAAAGGCCTTATCGTCCTTTGTTCTTCAAAACAAAACCATATCAGAAGCTACACTAGCCATCACGAGAACGTAATGTAGCACTTTATGCGAGTTACACAACGGTTAATACGAGGTCTTTGTCTAAATGGGAATTAACTAAGTCTATTGACAAAATTAAGCCAGCGATAGTAATCCGCCGCAGTCCGGTACCCTGGCAATTGTGACCTTCAATTAAACATCCACGGCGCTATATTTTCTAAAAATGACTGCTGTCAGGTGATTTACAACCCAATTTTTGGGTAGTATCACTACGCCGAGGTCACGTCTAAATATTAAGATCCACAAATTAGTTCCAAATACGTGTCCCCATTAGCTGGTTAATTTTCTTGACTTCAGTCTAATAATCTCTTGTAAGTAATTGTAAACTAAGCACAATTCTTTTAGAAAAGTGTGCTAATATGCATCTGTACTGAAGCACTTTCTTTGTCAAATCGTCATTTTTGGAGGAGCGTCTTGTTTTGCACATTGTAAAGCTGTTTAATTTCGGAGGAAATAAAATATTCCTGGCAGTTCGTAATCCCATAATTCTTAAATAGAAGTAAGGGGTTAAAAAATACCCGTAACCTGTGAAATTTGTTAAAGACCGTCTCTGTTCTGACTGATATAGCATAGCTTTCATAGTGCCCTATTTATAACTCATTGTATATTTATCAAATACACGTTCCGCCAGCAAAACTGTTGTATATTTGTTACAACACAAACCAAATTATTCTATGTGATAGCATCTATAGCTTTTAAATATGAAGTGCAATAATGGATATAAGCTGGTTCAAAGATAGTGATGTGATAGTCCGAGTTTCCTCTGACCCTTCACACCCCATTTTTTATGTTTTTTTATGTTGGGGTGTAGGGTCAGAGTCCATTACCAATCAAAAACTTTGAATTTGCCGACACCATTTGGTGAAATTTTAGACTATTTGACCTGTGACTTGTATGCATCTCGGCTGCGATATTTGGTTAGTCATGTGACTAGCAAGTGAATGGTGCGAACGAAGTCAAAATTCATCAACGCTGTAGTTAGGTCTTGACTGACTCGGATTAAAAACAAAATCGGGGTTATGCTTGTAATTTCGGAGAAGATAACTGATTTCCCGATCGATTTAAAGTAATTACGGGTCAATACCAGGTCATTTAAGTTTGCTAGGCCTGATAGTTGGCGAGTACCCTATGCCGACACCAAATGGCGTCGGCAAAATCCAAGTTTTTGATAGGGAATAGACTCTGACCTTACACTCCAACATAAAAAATCAAATATCAAAAATGGGGGTCAAGGGTAAGAGAAAATTGACTAGCGTGTGAAAAATATTTTAACTTAGTCGCACAGTGCTGATTGTTTGGAACATTTGTCTCCTACTTTTAGCAAATGAGTATTTACGATACAAAAGAAGGCATAAGTTTGCGAGCTAGTATTAGTGCAAGTTCATATAAACTTGCTTTTTGACACAGACCCCCTCTCCACCACAAGGTCTCGTATCGTTGCTGACAATTTACTGGTCCTACATGTACTATTGTCTATATTGTATAGTACATGTATGACCGGTAAATTGTCGGTAACGATACAAGTCCCTGTGTCCCTTCCTTCCCCCTTCAAAAAAACCCTGAAAATTATTTCCCGAGGAACCAGTAGTACACATCTTTTTGACGGACACAATTAATAGAAAAAAAACTTCATACAAAATACAGCATTCCATTTGTTCACGTGTGTGCCCCCCCTCCTGCACTGAGGAACAATAATCTCCTAAATAGACTATAGTTATTATGTAGAATGTGCACACATCACACTAATTTGTACCAGTCATTGCAAATTAATTTCAACAAAGGAACACGGATTTCACTTATCATATCAGGAGAGGTTCTAGATCCCGTCAACTAAACACAGTAACATTTGTATCAGAACTCTGAACAGAAGAAAAACGCAACTGAATTTTGTACTTTTCGAATAATAAAATCAACTCCTATTCAAGCATCGCGTAATTTTTGATAACGATTATAGTATTTTAAAAGCACCCTCCCAGGAACCCCTAATCATAATGCTCCAATTAAATTAAGTTGTTTACTACGCTCGTTTTTATGTTAGTAAAAGATCTGTCCTGGATTCACACATTTTTTCCGGTACGTTCTTTACTTGTTGGATGGTAATAACACGACATACAATAAAATGAGAAAACAAAGAATGATTAAACAGACTGAATTTACCAGGGCATAATCAATTATTGCTTTATACTCTCTTTAAAAATACTACCATAGTCTCCCCCCTCCCACATCCTTCCTCGTAGACGGTTATATAGTGAGAAATAAACCGTTCCTTTCATATGAAACACTGCAACGCTTGAAAGTGGTTCTGCTTAACCTGATCGAGACAAAGGAACCTAATCATTGATGTTAGTGTTAAGAAAGTTCATATCCGTTTTGCATCAACCGCTGGTTACAGCTTTATTTTGCAACAAACCAACACCAGATTTCTTCAGTCATCTGTTTAACTGCTATTTTATAAAATCTGACGTAAGCACGTAACTCTCTGTAATCATTATCGCATGAATCTGGTCAAAGTAAACATAATTTAAATTTGTTTTGATTATATATAATTGAGGCGGGTATCCACTCCTCCCTTTAAAACCTAGATGCACTTTTTCTTAAATCATTGTTAACTTAGTACAATATGTGGAGAAACTACGGGTATATCATTGTCGTATCCACATCCCTACTAATTTCTTTAAAACATTACATCTGTATATTGCTTGATTTGGGTTTCCTTTCACATTAATGAGATTACGATAAATGATTTCGCATCATGTACTCATTTTCATCTTTTTCCTCATTATTTTGCACGTTACTGACTTTAACGTACTTGAATAAAACAGCTGCACCACCCTCTCCCAGGCAAACTAAAAACAACGGAGGTCTGCTTTTGGACTAATTTCTACAAAGCTACGACCCCTCTCCGTTTTGTTTCATAAACTTTTGTTTTTATTTGACGCTAATATACGATATAGCTTTTGTTCCTAACTGTCCCATTGTATTTTTATACACATCTATCCAGCATATAAATAAATAACTTTCAAAACTATATTGTAAACTATCACTTACCTCTTTCTGTTCAGCAAGCTTAGAATCCATATTGAAATCTAAATCCTTATTCTGGTCTTAAGAAATCCAAAGAAGTGGTAGAAATGTAGTCCAACCTTTCATGCGGCACACACCAATGGAAAACACAGCTATGTCAACGAAAATCCGTGTGGTGGTTTCAAATTTCACTGCAAGCATCTAGTTCAGTCTGTAGCACTTATTGCTCCATTATAGAGATTTAAGATTTGATAGCGGCTCCATTGCCACATAGTCACTGAAAGACAAAGAGTAGATCGTAATTACTAACTTTAAAAACACCGATCATAATGGATGGTTGGTATTACTCTTCTTTAAATTTTGATGACGGCTCAGCAAAGTTTTGATCCAACGAAATGGTAAACTACAGTTTTGATGACATATTTCGTTAGATTACAAAGGGAAACTACTGACAAACATTAATACATGATGCACAAAGTGCCATCTATTGACGAAATTATACCACGTGGCCGCACCAAACTTTAATTTCTGTCAGTCATTTGCTCTAGTGAAAGACTTGAAAACCAATAACCGACAAGTCAGTTTCAATTACTATTACACTAATGCGCCATCCTCAAGCTTGCCTATGATTTTTCGCGTTTCTTTGTCCCTCTTTAGTCCACCAATCCGCTGTTAGCTACACCCGACACACCATCGATTCCCGCCTTGAGATTTAAATTATACGCCTGGGAAAGGACTCCGCTATTTCATACAGTTAGGGTGTTCTTTCATCAGAAGTAGAACGCACTTCCGGCTGATAAGGATTGCCTTTAAATAGTCCTATTGATCCAAAAAATAACTTTTGTTCCATCCTTTGATTTCCTCTCCCGGAAAAATGAAAAGAGCTTTCAATGACATTTCTTATCAATGCAGCTTGCCGCGCTTTAAAGAGAATCCACTTATCAGGATCTATTAGGAAGTTTCTCGGGAATCTACGTAAATAAACTTCGCCAGGTAACGTTTTGAACACAATGTAAATTTGGTATTCGATTTCCCTCCTACATTTATGCAGGAGGGTTTGTCAAGCGCGTGATTGATTACCTGTGGTGAGAAATTTCTTACCGTTAGGTGCCTAAGGCATAGACGGACCGGGACCGGCTATTCAACTAAAATCCTAAGTTAGCAGGCAAAGCGTGCGTTTCGTTTCTTTGTTCTTTTTTTTTTTAGAAAGATTTGGTTGACTGAGATTATCTTTTAAATTGTACGCGCACTTATGAAAAGGCAGCTGGCTTGAGTCATTGTGAGGAAAATGTGCCATTTTACACTACAGGACAAATGGGTGCGGTTACTACTAACCAAATATGTATTTCTGCTCATATTATAAATAAAGTTATTTATAGAGTGAATTCATTTAAATTTTTAGTAGAGGTGTGTTACAGCATTACACAAACAAGGTATTGAAGGTTAAAATAATTCCATAGTTTATGTTTTTATCGTCACACTATTTTTAGGATGCCTTCTTAGCAACAAGAACAAAAGCAACACAACACAAATCTAAGCCAGAACAGGATCGGTATCAAGTGGGGTGGTTGGAGGTTTCAAGACCACACCCCGCTAAAAAGAAGTAGACGAGCACACAAAAGTATAGCCACTTGAAACTTGACCATCGTTTTATTCTTCCGCATGTTTATTGGATACTATGCACGCTGAGTAAATAGACATATAGGCGTTTGCCTTTGGTACCTTTTCAAGGAAAGTCGAGTTCCTTTTCAATTTTTTGAACCACCCCCAACAATATAGTTAACCTTGATTCAGCACTATATACAACAAAAAATATTACCAAAGGACATCTTTATTTTATTGATTTAATAAATATAAATAATATCAATAATTAAAAATTTCCCAATTCATATTTAGTAACTTCGACTATAACTAGCTTTCTGACGGATGCACCGACCAATGCATACACAAGAATGATGTCATGTTTGGGAAGTGATGTACTAGAAAATGTTCATCCTTTTTCAATTATATCCGTGACAGCTACTTAAAACAACTTAATTTTGGAGTCCCCACCCATTTAAGAGTTGTTTCATGGGAATTTTACGACTCCACTGGGCATGACTATCACCACGCAGATGTAGGTTAGTGTGGGCGGTTGATACGTTATTTATGAAAAAGTCAGGATGGCAGAATAACAGGGATTTAGTGTAGACATGCAAGATATTTACTAATATTTAGTAAAACTAATTATATTTTCACATTCTCAAATGGGTTGAAATAAAGCTAAAACAATTTACTGAAGAATAGGTCAAATTTTGTCCCATTTTATAAAATTGTTAATCTTGTTTATCACTTCAGACCAAAATGCAATCAATTCCAGGGGGAGGGGCAGACAGATCCCAAAATGTGTTCCTATTGGTGTTTTCATCCAATAAAATTTAAAAGTATTGTTTCGGAATCCTTCACCTATTTTCCATTTATGACCCTTGCAATCAATTCTGGAGTTATTCTCCTAAACAGACAATGAATTGGGCCTAACTTATAGTTCAAACTTCTGTGCAAATCTTAGATGTACTAACATTCCATCAATATTTCAATAGGTGTCAAAGTCGTAACCTTCCTGCCACCAGTGACTGAACGGACTGACACATTCTTGTATGCGGGCAACTCTTAGTCCGTCCCAGCATGCATAGTTGGTTAAAACGTCCAAGCTGCCACCTCAAAATATTATGTGTGCTCCAAGGCGTTATTGAATTAAATTAACGAGTTATTAATTTGTGGAGGTTCTTTACATATTCTTACCTGACCAAGCTTGTGGTCTTGGGATCAAAGTTCAAGTACTCCCCTCCCTCCAGACAGTTGTCTGTTTGGGGGCTTTCCCTCCCTTATTCCTCTGAGAAGATTACTAAGCAGCATTTACCCTGAGGTCCATAGTGCTGGTTATCGCTCTTTATAAAGTTGATATCTGTTTGTTCCATATTTTAGTTGGACTTTTTCCTAATTTTCGTGGTTTTTTATACAATTACTACAATATCTCTTTCCTCTTCATCTCATGCCCGTTACAGATACTTGTTTTGTCCTTTTGGGAGTGGGTGTCTGTTGCTTATTTATTTTTTTTTTTTTAAAGTAAATAACGTATCTATAACGTTCTCAATAGATTAAAACTGGCATCATCTCTATGGGTAGGTCGCTACATTCATAGATGGAGTCATTTAGCTCCTCGTCGAAGATCAGTTTGTATTAATCCTGTGTACGAGTGTCTATTTGCTCTGCTTTTTCCTTCTTTCCTGTTGTTTATTATCTGTTTTCCTTGCATCTTTAGGTTGGCAATGCGACGTATTCGTGATTCCACTCCAACGTAGTAATTTGAACACATAATTAACAAACTGACGGCAAAATGGGTTATTTTATTGGCTTAAAGGAAAGCGAATCCCGATCTCTTTGTGACTGTTAAGAAGGGATTCGATTCGACTATTCCTGAATTAACTTAATTTAGCCGACAATGGGTACTCAGGGTTTATTTTCCCACACTACTCAAAGAAAGGATACGATATGACAAGGTTTTATGTGCGAATGACCAGATGATTCTAGCATTACGTTTCCAGGCAGAAAGGAAATGATTTCAAGTGTAACATTGGCACTTTTAGAAGTATCAGAAAGAGAAACGAGAGAAACTACGTGAAACAATTGTTGCGGAAACAGTACATATGGCTTTGCACAACGTTCTGTTTACATCGGGTGTGGATGGTACACCATTCTTTCATTATAATCAATCCTTTTATATAAAGATGAGAAAGACAGTCCAAAGAGGAAGCACTTTGGTACTACAAGAAATAAAAACAGCACCAAAATACCCATATGGCATATAGTAAATCTAATAACGAGGAAAAACCCGTATGATGACTAAAGATAGCCGATAGTGATTTTAGTTTTTGACTTCTGTTCAACTGGACTGCGACAATTTACCAAACCCCTCCGCAATTGACAAAAATGCAGATGCGGCATATCACTGACGTAAAAACTTTCCGATGCGATATATCCAAAACACCTATTTCGCAATGCGACATCTTGACGGACGACAAAGTCGCTAACTTAATTCTTCTAAGTCGTCGAGGACGACTTAAACTCGCTAAAATTTGTCGAAGTCCCAAACAAAATGATACGAAAATGGAAAAATAAACAATTGACACGTAAGCAATTATTGCAATTTCATGGAATCGTCTTAACATTTGAATTTTTCAACGGAGAAAAGAGAAGGAAAAACAAAACAATATGTCGAGCCCCGACGTTATAGCAATGTTAGATTTGTATCGAACTGGAGAATATTTCTGAAACCGAGTAATTCGTCAATTTCTAGGAGCAGACGTCATTATACACAATATTCACGTCCTCTTTGCTTTATGGTGTTATGCATTAGTGGTAAAATGGAATATCCCTAAATTCTTAACATAAGGAACTCTCGGGATATTTTCCACGCAAAGTTGCTTAATAACTAGCAATGGCGTACTAAAAGGGTGCGAGGAAAGGGCGGTCCGCCCCGGAGGAGAGCCAGAAGGTGGTATCATCGAGAGAGTCGAAATTTTAGTACAAGTTTACAAATAAAATGAAAAGTTCGCCAAAGGAAAAGTTATTTTCAGTTTGTTTATAACAGTACTGTACTAAACAGTCTCAATTATTTGTTTTTCCTCTCGAATAATATCTTACTATAACAAGACAAATTTACATTTTACAATAGGAACACAAAAAATGTAAATGACACTAAAATCGGAATGAAACTGGTTGCTGCAGCAACCATATTGGGCGTCAGATCCGCGCCATTTTAATTTAGGACCAATTAGACAACACGAGATGTCTTTAAATATAAACCCCACCCCATGTTAATATTACTTATTTAGCGGAAGTAGCAATAACAATATGTTCATGATGGTCGATGTTGCAACCATATTGGATGTCTGAGGAATAACATTTTTATCTATGATCAGGCAGACCATGAATGTGTGTCAGGTTTTAAAGTAATCTTCAACGTAGTTTTGGAGAAGCAGCGATACCAATCTTTTACTAACAGACGGACGGACAGTCCCATATGCTCTCCTGGTCATCGATTCCATTAGCTCTCCTGGTCATCGAACAGTAGAGTAAAAAAAAAAACACATTGCCTTGCATTACTCAGTCGGATTTGATATGGTAAAATTAGTTTAAAATATATGTTAACAATGGGGCGTTTTCTTAAGAGCAACAAATCGGTTCATCTCAAATCAACAATTCTCTCAAATCGATAATATTTATATGATCAACCAATAAGTGCGATTGAAATTGACATGAAATTACGAAAATGGGACCGGATTGTTATGCGGAAGAGTGCGTCTAATCTTCTTTTCAGAAGCAAGTTTGGTATATAATGTTTATTTAAAACATTCTCTTTCTACGTTTGTACCGGACATGTTCCATATTGTGGTTCCCCAAAATTATACATTTTAACTCGTGACTTTTCCACTTATTTAAAAGTCATTATTTTGTAATACAGGATGAAATATATCCGTTATTAACGTAGTGAATATTTTCTGTTTATTAAGTGTTTAGGTCGTGCTTTGATGTACATGGCGTGAAGTACTGATCTCGTACTTGGAAAGCCTTTTTGATGATTCATACAAATGTGAAGTGTCAAATTAGAGCCTTTGGAACGTGTGAGCATTGGTTGATTAGAGTGAAATTATTTGTGTTGTGAAATACTTCATTTAAGAGCCGTTGTTGTCTTCGAGTACATAGAAATTGGGAAAACATGGGTATCAAGATAGACACACGCTAGCGTTGGTTTATGCCGTCGGTAGTGATATCCCTTGTGAGTTACATTATTTTTTAAAAGTAGGGAAACACATTACCTTGTATATTAAATTTCAGCAATAAATTGTGAATAAGATACTACTGAATTTAAATACTGAAATATTATCGTAGAAATTATATCACGGAGGATATAAATGTGCGCATTTTCCCCCCACAGACGTTTTTGTGATTATATAATTGCCTATTCCATAGTTCATAAAATTACCTATGCGATAGTTGCTACAACTGCCTATGCGACAGTTGATACAATTGTTTATTTGATAGTTGCTGCAATTGCCTGTGCGATAGTTGATACAATTACATATGCGGTAGTTTATACAATTGCCTATGCAATGATTGATATAACTGTCTATGCGATAGTTGATACCATTGTCCATGTGATAGTTGACGCAATTGCCCGTGCGATGGTCGATATAATTGCCCATGCGATGGTTGGTGCAATTGCCCATGAGATTGTTGATATAATTGGCTATACGATAGTTGATACGATTGAACATGCACAACATAATATAGAATTAATCAATATTAAGTTTTGCACATTTTTCTATGCAGTTGTCGCTTTCGATGATACAGCATGGTAGACTTTGTCCGAAAATATGTATTCTGACATGAACTCCTAAATATCGTATTGAAGAAGAAAATATTATAGGCTGTTTGCTTTAAAAACTTCAAGAGAGCAAAGCGTGTGTATGTGTGTGTATGTGTGTGTGTGTTTGTGTGTGTGAGTGAGAGAGAGAGAGAGCATTGTAAAGAATATTGATGACTGCTTATATGGAACAGTGCTTTTTTAATTATGTGAAGCTGATTTGCATCTAATTTCAGAGTTAAGCTTCCATACATGTCAGTGTTTTTCAGAATAATCCGAATCGCTTTAGAATATATCACTTTTCTTTATTGCACATAGACTGCTTTTGTTATATACCGACCTTGGTATGTAGGATTAATTGTTTTATGCAATTAAGTTCTGTACGTTTAGGCCTTTCACTTCCCCTAGGCATGATCCATTACCATACATCAGTCTGCTAACGAAAACACGTTCTTGTCTCGCACTTTACTGCGTCATCACATGCAAGTGGTCCTACAGTGGACATACACACTTAATGCCACCATGTACAAAATGATTTCCGTTCGTCCTGTTCTATGGGTGACCTATCGTCTCCGATTTCCTGAGTCAGATCTCCCCTTATCTAATGAAACCTTTACGCCGTAGTCCGCCTTGGTAAACACAATCAAGGACTTGCCTAATTGGAAGGTTAAGGCTGTCCGTACTTATTAACAGCTAAGAAATCACCGTATATTAAAGTTATAGCTTTCGGAGTCAAACCCTTATACAGCAAGTTCAAAATTAGTAGAAGGCAAATGGCATTGTTTCCAAACGTATCAGATCCGTAAGAGAGCATTGAGATAATTTTGTCAAGGAAAAACATTATGAAAGATATAAGCATACAGACTCATTGAAGCTAATCTGACAGACTGGCCAAGCGCGAACGTAATCAAGGCGGACGAGGCAAATAAATAACAATTACAAACAAAAACGTAAACAAAATATATATTTACATCCTGTTTTGTTATTTAATCCAAATAAAGAATTAAATACAAATATATCCTTTACAAGCAGGAAACTATACATTTGCGTTTTGGCCAATCTGTTATTTTAATTTGTCAAGACATCGTGCTACATATCTAGCGAAGGATACCTCGGTGCTTGATATCAATTAGTCCAAATAACAAATAAAATAAATTTGAGGGGCACCTTCAAACTATGTTCAGACTTTGGGGCCCTAAGCTGAAGCTTGTTTAGCTTATGCTAAAATCCGGTACTGCGTGTGGAAGACGGCAAATGTGTGACTTCCATTGATAACTGATTTTATTACCTCATACTGTATAGTTCTTTAATATTAAAATAGTATCCTTTTTCTTAAAGTATCTCATTGGAAAGAGCTTCCATGTATTCGTCTATACCTGTCATATTGCAATATAGGTTTATGCACCAAACCTTCCATTCCAGTATTGCAGAAAGAAGACAAAAACTCGAAAATATTTAATGAAAGTCACGCAATGTCTACAATAATAAGAAAAAATCCCACATAGTATTCAATAAATTAATTGAGATAACAGCAGCCTGAAACATGTCGCTGTCGCAACTTCCTGGAAAGAGGCTGACAATTCAAACGCAGTTTGTTGTTTTCATGTTATTATTTGACCTTTGACGTTTAAGCACATCGACGCGAGATTTAGTTAGTCATGTAACTAGCAATGCAAATGGTACGAACGAGGTCAAAATTCATCAACGCTGTAGTTTCGTGTCGTCTGACAACGGATTAAAGACAAAATCGTTGTTGTGTTTGTAATTTCTGAGAAAATAAATGATTTCCCTATCGATTTAATGTAAGTATGGGTCAGTGTAAGGTCATTTAAGTTTGCTAGGCCTGATAGTTGGCTAGTACCCTATGCCGACACAAAATGGTGTCGGCAAATTCCAAATTTTTGATAGGGAATGGACTCTGGCCCTACACCCAAATATAAAAAAACTAAATATCAAATATGTGGTGTCAAGGGTCAGAGGAAACTCAAACTAGATATCAAAATAAACTACAACATTGCAGACATCGTAGCGATATAACTAGTATTATTTTAAAAATACGTTCAAAATCCGAATCACACACACACGCACGCACACACACACACGCACACACACACACAATTTGTCAAGAACACTATTTTGCATTTAGCTTGCCCGCCTGTGACTTATTTAACTGAAACAGCTTAACAGATTACGGCAATCATATAGATAAATGGATACCCAAATCTTTGTCCCGGATAACATTTCAGTTTTATTCATTTCTGTCGTCCACTTGTGGACATGCCGACTGAACAAGTGCTTTCCATCTGTTTCTGTTGGCGGTTCAATGCATTTCCTCGTTATCCTTCATTAGGGCATTTTTTTATGTGGTGTTTCTTCTTCACGTCGCTTTCGGTCATATGTAAATTTTTCGATATTCTCAAATTGTTTAAAAGTCTGAGTTAGAAGCCTGCAAGCACTAAGTTGTTTTGTCTTTTTTTCTTAGTTATTTCTTATTTTGTCTCATTAAATATGTTGAGTTTTTGGAGCAAGTAATGATAGTGGTCAGTAACATCTATCCTAAATTCCTGGCCAGTAGTGGCCGGCCGCGTTTCTGCTAATAAAGGAGTGTGATAGAACACCCACGTTATTGAATCGTGTTTGTTCTTTGAGGAATATGTTAGTTTGCTTCCAGATGTTTCCAAATTCACTGAATGCCGAATCTGTTTTCCCAACTGTAACGGTGAGCTTATTTCTTTCAATCGACTCGTCATTGGTTATGTCCAAGTAGGGAGGAGTAGTAGTTGACCCTTTGTCCAGTCCTGTTCTGGTTCCTCCATTGTCCAGTTGGTGCAGGCATCTGAGAATCGTTGTGCTGCTATTACAGGGATTTCTGCTGTTATGATGTCCATTCCTGATCCTTATATTAGCGTTTAATGTACCTCAGAATAATACTGGCCAATTCAAAATAAAGTTTCCCCCAATATTAAGGACATACATACTGACTAAAGGGTCGCCTTTAAGTGTAGTTGCGTCATACCAAAGACGTACAAAAATGCTCCAAATGTACTCTACTTTTGTCGTGACTTATGCCGGATGGAGGTGCGTATGTGTGGTTGTTTTATGTGCAAATAGAAAGGAAAAAACAAACTTGCAATTGTATTTCTCTAAACGATGTTGAGCCGCACGTGTAGAATACCGGCACGATTAATCCTCTCCGAATGCCCCTGACTTAAAAGGCATTCATCAGTGGTTCCCTTCATGTAAAGTGGAGACAAATTTAAGTTAAGTCGAGACAAATGTAGATTACTCCGTCGGTAACAGTGAAATATGTACTCTTCTGAATGCCAGATTTTTCTTATCATATACCTCATAATTATATAATTAACAAAAATTTCATTACATATGATATCTTTGTAAGGCTAACACCGTTTTCGTATAATTTTCTATGTCAAAGTTCATTATAACTATGTTAACATGCCTTTCAAAATACACATGCAATCTTGAAATATGTTAAGAAATTATTCCTATGTCATAAAATTGACCAGCAGCTTTTACCAATAAATTTAACAAGGTTTCTCTTCTTCCTTTAAGGTAATGAGAATATGAATAGTCTGGTAGCTTCCTGAGAGTAAATCGCCATAAAACAGACGATGAATTAAAACATGACCTTCATACCCAGGTATATTCTCATAACAACCAGTTTCTAATCGCAAAGGAGAGATTCTATGTATAAACCTAGGCAATAATAGTCTGTTATGAAAACCTCTCTACCTCAAAATTAGTGTCAACTAATTTGCAGGTCCATAATTGATCCCTGTACCTCCATTTACAGAGTATGACGTTTGCTTATTCACTTCTGCTTTTCACAAATGTATCTGCTTATAAAATTGCGATGCGGAGAGAATACATAAAGAACAGTATATTTTTCTTGGGACAATATTATCGAGACTTCTCTAAGATCAAATAATTTAAGAACGTCTTTACTCTGAAAAATTGGTTTTTACACTAATTGTTCACTTTGATTAGGACTCAAAACAATTCGTTTATGCAGTACAGTAAAAGCTGTCTTGAAAGACCACCTCTTTTGCCAAAAAAAAAATATGGTCTCTCAAGACAGGTGGTCTCTCACAACAGGTAACGTTACTATATAATTAATACATGTGTGCATTGACAGTGTGGTCTCTCAAGACAGGTGGTCTCACATAGCAGTGGTTTTTCAAGACAGATTTTACTGTATAACAATTTTAATTATGTTGTACAAAGGACGCACATAAATACTTTCAGCTTTACACTGTATATAATGCAACTGAGTACATACAATATCATCACTAATTGTATGTATGTATGTATGTATGTATGTATGTATGTATGTATGTATGTATGTATGTATGTATGTATGTATGTATGTATGTATGTATGTATGTATGTATGTATGTATGTATGTATGTATTTTGTCTAACAGTATGTTCAGCACAATCTAGGCTAAGTCATGCTGAGTAAGTATATAAATAAAAAAGTATGCAAAACAAGATAATAACCAACAAGAGTCAAATGCTTGAAATACAAAGTCAGCATTTAATGAATAAAGTGCACTTTTAAAATGTCCATGATTTTTCCAATTGGAACATCGCTGGATGGATCCAGAGTTTAAAGGGGATATTAATGGGTTTTTTTTGTATGCTAAATGGTTTACCCTCATTATATACAGTTGTATGGGCTAAATCCGTACCATAAATGCAACGACAACAATGATAATTTAGAAAAGTACCAGAACTAATTTAAAAAAAAAAAACAAAAACAAAAGAGAACGCGAGTGAAATTACAATAAACTAGATTTATTATTGTTTTCTTTCTGTCCTTGTTAGATTTTTAATTAAAATCTTGGGAACCTCAAAAAATAGGGTAAAACGCATATAAAGCAAACGATTCAAATACAATCCCCATTTCCATGTTTGTGTCATGGTCACTGAACTGCAGAGACATTGATAATAACGTTATAATAGTGATAATAAACATCCCTGCTACAATCGACATCTTTCATTAAACCACTAAGTGTTAAACCCATTTATCCTTACACATCATTTAGCAACTTCATATAGTGATTTGACGGCATTATATAACTTTCCTTTAATGCCAATCATAGTCGTTTTTTTCTAAATTAATAATAACCTATACATTGTGCCATATGCTTCATTCATACTAATAGATGAGGCCGGAAAGATGGTCTATACTGCGCATGCTTTGTGCCTTGTCATCTCCATTCTGTCGATCATCTATTGCCTGTTATAGGATATAAATACACAGGAAACGTGTCTTGAGAAATTTTCTCTGCTGAAAAGAGTTGAACATTGACTCCTGATAAATAACGATGTTAGACGTACTTACAACATTCTTCTGATACCACAAAAACATTGTACGAATTGTTTAATTTACAAATAAAATACAATTTCTTACATGATTGAAAGAAAACATTGCTCCGTTTGATGACTCTTCAAATCCGTTACGGATCACTGCCATCTCACCTCTGTCAGCGTGGGTTTGAGTCTTAGATTCGGCGAATGTGAATTTGTGAGAAAGCTTGCCAGTAGCTTCTCGTGGGTCGGTGGTTCTTTCCGATGATTTCCCGGTTTCTTCCTCCACCATTATTACTGGCCGCCATGTATAGCCTATAGTGTGCTGAAAAATGGCGTAAAGCCCCACGACAACAACAACCAAACAGGTATAGAATCAAACAACTTAATGCTGGTTTCATTATATCCATTGGGCGTATGTTCTTAAACAACAATTCAATAATGTTGATTATTTAAAAATAAAAGTCGTTTGCTGACATTCGACCATGCACGATTAACTAAGTAATCATTAGATTAATTTACTTCCTTAATGAAAAGTTGCCTGAATAAATTCATCCGTAAGTTTTGATGACCGGGAGAGACACTGTTCCACAATGCATAACAAATTAAAAATCTTCTATAACTGAATATAGTAGAAAAAGCTAAGTATTCTGCCAGTTAAACCCTTTTGTAAACTTTTTTCGGGGTAGGTGGAGGGACAAACATTCATCATACCATCGTTTCAGTGCCGAGTCCCTTATTAAAGCAACGTTGGCACACAATATCATGCATCGTAACTTTTGTCAAAAATATCTTGAATTATATAGTTCCTTTGTCATATTTCGTTCTGCAGTATCCAACTGATTAAATTTTAACTTTAGACCATGTCACGTCTTCATTCACTGTGTTTTATTATCGTGCTTTTAGACGGTTTGGGAAGCAAATAACTCCAGTTTTCCAGTATAAGAAATCTCCGGCATGTAATTTAAGAACAAATTTTCTAAACCGGTAAATACTCTTTCTTCATCTCATTGTTCCAAACTTCGTTTATCCATCAATTAGAGGACTCACGCCCACCTCAATCTTGTGAGGGCGGATTTATAATAGTGGCACACCACCATGACCAAGTATTCCTGCTAGTCATATTTATAACATGAATTATATTCATTTCTAACCCAAATTAATGGACTTAAAATACTTTATCCAAGTTATTATACTTGTCTGTTATCAAACCGTTGTCTCTGGGGTTGGGGTTTGTTTTTGAGAGAGAGAGAGAGAGAGAGAGAGAGAGAGAGAGAGAGAGAGAGAGAGAGAGAGAGAGAGAGAGAGAGAGAGAGAGAGAGAGAGAGAGAGAGAGAGAGAGAGAGAGTTAATGAAAACTCATATTTCACTTCTGTCCCCGATAAAGTTATTGCCAAAAACACATTTACGCTTTCTTAATTAATTTTCTAGTCCAAGACAGGTTAAAGCAATTTGTTTTGTTTTTCTGATTCAATTATCCCTCTTTCATCACGGATGCTAGAATAGGGAGAACAATTCAGAGGGGCGATAAAAAAAAAAGGAAAATTAAAACTGATTCAAGCATTGCCAATAAAATTACATCTTACCGAGTGGCTCGGCGTTATCCTCGCCAGTATAACATTTCCATATTTCCTGAAAATAACATCTACCCCTATCCTCCATTTTGTCACATGCATATGAATACGGAAGTCATTAATCATGAACCTTTCAAACCCGTAAACATACATACACAAAATCTATGGAGTTGATTCATCGATTGTTTTTTTTTAACAACATCAACATATGAAAGATGTTTCGTGTCGAGGCAAATAAAATCATGTGTCTTTTTTCAAAGAGAGAAAACCTCAACACTCGACCATAACTGACCAGGGTAGGTCTCGAACCCCAATCATGCTTACAGAGAATCTAGTGTGCTAACAACTTCGACCCCGCAGATTATCTGTTAAACCCGACACAACACACCTCGTGTAATTTTACGGAGAATTTCCGTCAATAAATATAGTCTCATCAATATAACAGTCCGTTTTTTCACACGATTCACTATTGAAGTTTCTCACTTTAATGCATGTTGTAATCCCGCATTTCCTCGCGCAGACACGAGAGTGTGAACGTTAACTATTTGAAGCAAGTTTTGACAAATCGTTATTTATATTTAAACCGATCGGTTATATTTTAATCGTTATATTTGTAAGTAAACGGGATTTGCCTGCTTTCAAACCTAACAACGGGCATTGCAAGCTTACTGATTATTAGAAGTCAAAAGTCGTCTTGTAGAGATTATAATTATGCATGCCGCTGATTTGAAGCTATCTAGGTGACATTTTAAATGTTATAACTCGTGAGATTTCTTTGGCAGTTGTGTTGTAAATATGTCACTTGTCTAATAATTAGCCATCCTATAAAAGCACGATTTATACGTTGTTTATAATTTGTTGTTTACGTAATAAGTACATGAGGTCGATCCATACGTACTGTTTGACAAATAATTAAATCCAAAAGTACTTTCAAATCATTCAGTTGTGAATAAAAATAAATAATTACAAAAGTCGATTTTTCGTTATTACCCTCATCTTCAAACTGAGAATTAAATTTTTAACTTTCGTACACCTTACAAAAATTGTAATGATTAACTTTTCCTTCCATTTGCTTATTCAAATATGCTGGAGAAAGAAAAATAGATAACAGTTCCTCCATAGTGAACTCAAAATGTCTAGTAATTAAGCCGTTCTTCTAATGTTAATTGCAACCTCAATTAAGCAGATGTAAGATAATTACCCCCAAGCATAAGGCTAGTGCGCGATTCTTTAGAAAGAACCGAGTTGCACGGACATATAAATATCCAAGGAAGAAATATGACAACGAAGAAGCAGGCGAACAAGAGGAGGAGAAGGGGGAGGAGGAGGAAGAAGACAACGCACTAGTTACTAATAAATGGTAATTTTTGCTGTCATATTAGAAGGTATAATATCCGCTAGAAAAATGCATAAGTGAAATAATCGACACTTGTATGTTGTTAATGTGAACGCCATGATCCTAGTGTCATACGTATGAAAATATAGATATATCATGTATACCTATGTGCAATACTGCGGGGAAAATGCAAGGCTAATTAGTATAAGAGAAAGGTAGAATTAGTTGCACGTGCTTAATTTTTATCACCCGCCGCCTACCGAGACTGAACTTCACTGATGTCTCCTAAAAGGAATTGACACTTAGCTTTAAATTTGCCTTGTATGAGGTAGAAAATTGGTTTTCTTAAATGAATTTAACCATCCACCAAACTTAATTAAAATGCTTCCTATTATAAACAGCGACCAAATGCATCTGAGACGTTTCTTTAAAAAAAAAACCGACAGCTAATGTGCCAAGTGGCCGATTTTAGGAAAATGTTGTATTGAATTGTTCGATCAAAACTCAGAAATAAAATTTGCAGAAATAGTGTTAGTAATTTAATAGAATAACGAGTTACATTTGCTTTAGCGAATGTTTAATCAACATTTTTTTTGTCTTTCTTAATCTGTATATGTTGACACAGAATCTGCATTCATATCATTGCTATTGGAAATATAACGAATCCCTGTGTGTGTGTGTGTGTGTGTGTTTCTGTAAGAGAGAAAGAAAGAGAGACAAATATGAAATCACGTGTATCACGAAAGTTTAAACTGTTCAGTGATTTTAATTTAACACTTTAGAAACATCGAATGATAATAACTTTCGGAAGAAAAAAAAATGATTGTAATGACTGTCATATTTATGTATGTATATATGCAACGTTTTCTAAATGAACCTTTGAAACAATGATGAGGGCAGACATAAAAAGAAATAAAAATAGAGACATATATCGGGGAAAATATTTAAAAATATTTTAAAAGAAGCCATTTTAACATGTAAATCTGTATCCTTTTTGGAGGATTTTATTACTGATATAACCAATCATGCTTATTTTAATTACACAGGACATATAACTGTTTAATTGTTTTTATACGAGTTATCGATTAAAAAATTCCTTTATACACAAACGCCATTGTTGATTACCTAGTACCATATTATGGGCGAGAGCTGAAAAGCTTCCTTTCAGGGGAGATAAATCGGTTTCTGACAAGGCCTATAAGCAGCACAAGGCTACTATATTTAGATATTACGAGCTTAATGGAATCGTATATTTTTTGCAAATAAGTTTCAGATTGAAGATTGCTTTCTCTTAAAAAGTACAAAATACACAGCTTCATCTATTGGGTTGAAATATATGGTGGATTTTTGTCTCGATATGAATATAGTCGGAAAAGCGTGTCAGTCACTAGCTACTTTATAAATCAAAGAGATTCAGTGATTTACTGCTTGGTCACGGTTTGGCGAAATACATGAAAGGATGAGGAAAATGGAGTAAAGTTCTTTGCTCATGAACACAATAAGGCTTGGTCTGGACAGAATTCAAACTCAGACCTTCTGGTCGATAGTCCGGCACACTTTTCACTGAACAATAGTAGCACGGCCACACCAGTAGTCAAGAGATGGGCTAGTCTAATACCGTTAGTACACAAGTTTCAGTCTAGAGGAGGAAAGCCTGTGTCTGATTTTCTCCTGAAATATTTGAAGCATAAGCCGGATATATTGCCGGATAATCTTCTCCCAGAAAATTAATATAATTATTGTGAAAAATAAAAATGTCCTTCGCAGGAGAAATTAAGAATGAACTGTCTATGTGGGGCATACTTACATATATCAATCAGTATGTACTATGTACGAATTTTTATCGGAGAATGCTGAAAAGGGCTTTTGCGTACGGGTATGGTTCATACTAAAGAATTTCTTGAGCATGATAATTGTATGATGTATTTTGATATTTGGGCTTGATCTATAACGCGAGGGGTGCCGAATGAAATCACAACCGCATGGATTATTATTGCCCATACAATTATATTCCAAGAATTTGAAGAACGAGTTTTATTAACGAAAAGGCAGGAAGAGGACATACGCTTTTTAACGGGTAATATGGCTTGCTACAGTTTTGCATTAGTGTAGTCGTCATCATAATTTTATCCTGAACTCAAGCATTCCTTAAGAATATTTTATCTTAATTGTTTTCCCATCATATTTCTATCACGTTAAAAAAACAACACAAACATTTGAATGGTTTATTGTTTTGTCAGATATCAGAGTAAATTACGATAGTAGATAAGTTATTTTGGCTAATAAAAAAGCCATTACAATTTGAAACGTTGGAGGTAATAGTAGAAACTTAGTTGTAACATCTATCGATATTAAATTCTCAGCACCAACTATTGTAGAGTGAATCCAGCCAGCTCTAGTTTTTGAAGATCTAAGTGAGGAATTTAGCATAAATTGTGGCAAATATTGTGTCTCGACACATTACTCTGCTATTAGCTATTTCCTATATTTAGATTTGTTAGTTTTACCTATTATATTCCATGTATTATGTACTTGAAGTTTTCTATTTCTAATATCATCCCCGGTCGCAGAGAGAGAGAGAGAGAGAGAGAGAGAGAGAGAGAGAGAGAGAGAGAGAGAGAGAGAGAGAGAGAGAGAGAGAGAGAGAGAGAGAATCTAATTTGATTCAAACAACAGGAACGTTGTCTCATAACAAAAAAAGCTATCAGATTCACTTAATCATTAAGTTAAACGAATGAGCACGCGAGCAAGTAATTGACCGATCTATCGATTTATTATTGATTAAGAACGGAAAAAGACGACGTGTTAAGTAACAAAGATGATTGGATTGTCAAATTGTCAACTATCAACCTTCTCTGCTATAGGCAGTGGACGATTTATGTATGAATGAATTACAACACTTGCCTATTTACGGAACGTTGTGTAAATATTGAAGGCCTTAGATAACGGCCACCTGCTGGTTGTAACAATAACATCCTAGTTGTATACGAATATCCACAGACAAATCCAACAGCATATTATAGCCATGAATAATTCATTCTCAGTTAGCGCAGCATGATGAAGTGCCGAGCTATATTAAACACGAACAGATGATAGGCTTCATAATAAGCCCAACAGAGATGGAGTTAAAGCGGACTTTGGACTGTCATTTTGCCAAATGATTTAACTGAAGTGAATGCCGCAAATTAGGCCATTAATTTTCTCTAATACACCGAGAGTAAGTGGAAATCATTATAAGACGGTGTTATATAGAGATTGTTCAAAACGCAGGAAAAACAATTTACAATTTGTGAATGTACATACTAATTATATTTAGATTACACAGGGAAGAGGATTTAGTAAGAAACCATGGAGTAGGACACACACACACACACACACACACACACCTCTTACAGCTTAATAATAATACACACACACCCCTCTTACAGCTTAATAATAGTACACATTTATGAACTTAACCAACGCCTTTTATGTTTTATCAGGGCCTGATTGGGTCTTGTGTGTGTGTGTGTGTGTGTGTGTGTGTGTGTGTGTGTGTGTGTTGGTGGGTGGGTTTTGGGGCAGACCCGTTTTAAGAAGTTTGGGGGCCCATAGGCACAAATTCTGCCCTTAAAATTGTGTCTCAGTCTCTCAGTCTCAGATATAGAGTATTGCAATGCATTTCCATCTGCATGTGTGTCATTTTGTTAAATTTATTAATATACTATTAAACTGCTAACACAACCGACACCGAAATTTTGTTTTTTGGCCGTTAAGGTTCCTCCTGCTGCGTGTGGCCCTAGGCACGTGCCTCGCGTGTCTATGCCTTAAAAAAGCAATGATTAGGGATTGGTTTGACCCATTATATTACGACCATCACGGGAATATGGTCATACTAAAATTCTAAATATCTACGCGTAATACAACCGTAGAAATACACTAATTGGTCGATGAATTATCATCAGAGCGTTTGTTTGAAACAGATTAAGTATCCGGATCGTGACTCAAGCGTTGCATAACGCCCTTCCCATCTATATTCGCACGTGACAATTCTTGACCATTGTATTATGGAGTCTATTAAAAGCTGCGTATTACTTGATGTGACGTTAATCCCTCTAAACCAAAGTACACTTAGTGTTCAAAGTTTAACGGCACTTGTGAATCATATCATATGAACAAAATGTATGTAAACTTCACCGATTAAACGAAACATGGAACAAATTCAGTGTTATTTTATGACACATTTTTTTAATACTATTTTCTCCCTGAATCTGTCAGAATCCGTTTCGCGTGTAGCTTCAGATACCCCCCCCCAAATAACTAAATAAACTTTTAAATATTTAATAAATGTTTCGGTTATAGTTTTGTGGGTACACGTGCGCAACCATTGACGGATTTAGGACAAATGAAGCCCTGTAATAGTTACCCATACTTGGCCCGATAGGCATACACAGGTTGTTGTTGTTGTTGGGCTTAACGCCATTTTTCAGCACACGATATGCTATTCATGGCGGCCAGTATTAATGGTGGAGGAAGAAACCGGGAAATCACCGGAAAGAACCACCGACCCACGAGAAGCTACTGGCAAGCTTTCTCACATTTCCACATTCGCCGAATCCTAGACTCGAACCCACGCAGATAGAGGTGAGATGGCAGTGATCCGTAACGGACAGCACTTTAGACCACTCGGCCACTCGGGGCCCCTGGCATACACAGGTAGTCAGTCATATATACTCATGAAATTTATTAAGGAGTAGTTAAAATAGCTACAGACTTTTGAAAAATTCATCGTATTTTTTTTTTGCCAACAGGGAACCTGTGTTTAAGCACACCTAAGCACCATGGTAAATCCGGTACTGTGTGCAACCAAACAGACTGTGACAGTTGATATGAGACCACCCTCACCTTTATACTCTTTGAAAGTCTGTTAATGATATTCTCTCGCCTGTCTGTCTTCTCTCTCTCTCTCTCTCTCTCTCTCTCTCTCTCTCTCTCTCTCTCTCTCTCTCTCTCTCTCTCATATATATATATATATATATATATATATATATATATATATATATATATATATATATATATATATATATATATATATATATATATATATATATATATCAGGCGAACTTCTTAAAACGGCTCTAGGGGGTAGTTCCAAAATTTTCAAAACAGCCATGTCTTGCCTCAAACGGGCACCAAAGCCAAGTCAGAGTCCATATACACCAAGAGTGCACAATACTCAAAAATCGTGCGCAAGAACAAAACGGTGGAGAAATTAAAAGTGATTTTTTTTTTTAGGTGGTGGTGGTGTCAGGAAACTGCCCCCCTCATCAGGCCCTGCAGTCTATATTTGCCGCGAGAGAGAGAGAGAGAGAGAGAGAGAGAGAGAGAGAGAGAGAGAGAGAGAGAGAGAGAGAGAGAGAGAGAGAGAGAGAGAGAGAGAGAGAGAGAGAGAGAGGCTAGATATACAAAGTGTGAAACGTCAACAACGCTTATAAATGCAAAACGTGACAATAAAAGAACATAATCAACAGTCTTTATACATAAATGCAACACTTTATAGGATTATCTTTGCGTACTTCTCCCATTTATCCCTTTTATTGACGTAACTACTACTCATACAAAATTAATGCAATGTCGATTGCACATCTTTTACATTTATGTTAAGCTGCCATTCTTAAATTTAAATCATAATCAGAGAGAGAGAGAGAGAGAGAGAGAGAGAGAGAGAGAGAGAGAGAGAGAGAGAGAGAGAGAGCACCTAATGCCTGACTGATTATTTCTAAAATCGTCGGTAGGGCAATAGGCGTCTATGCACCACTACATTCGTTACAAACAGCGGAAAAATTTTTTCCATTGGAAGCGCTATAAATAGACCACCACCTCCAATCGCAAATCTTCATATTCTATTGAGCGGTGCTCGATTGCTCGAAGGGCCTGTGGCCAAATTGGATAAGGCGTCTGACTACGGATCAGAAGACTGCAGGTTCGAGTCCTGCCAGGCTCGTATTTACTATTTTAACTTATTTTTTATTTATGTTAATTTCCTTTCATTTTTGTGTTTACTTCTGGTAGTGGAGAGTGTAATTTCTTATAATCTTTGACGAGGGCATCAGAGAAACTCGTCAATCTTTATGGCAAGGATAAGTGTACTCTGGTGCCATGACCTATTTCCGTTACTCTTTGTTATGAGGGTCCTTCATAACGAAGGGTAACGTGGTGGAGAGAGTTCACGAAACCAGTCTAGGATAAGTGGTATATTGTAATTAAAATGATTCCATGGTTTTGGGGGAAAGCCCTCATTCAGACAGTGACAGAAAGTGCCTGAGTTTTTTCGTTTTAAAAACGGTTTATACAAGGTTCAGTCAATATAGTACTAATATTAGTACCTTAGTCCTACCTTGTGGACAACAAAACAAGTTGAGGCTACGTCATCGTAGCTACTAGAACAGTTGATAAAACTAGGGCGTCAGCGGGGTGGGGGATGGGGTGGTGAATGAATATATATATATATATATATATATATATATATATATATATATATATATATATATATATATATATATATATATATATATATATATATATATATATAATTATAATTTAGAGTATGAATATTTTATTACATATAAGAAACCTTAGGTTCTCGGAACTAATGTGCTGACAATAAACGATAACAACAATTTACATCAACAATCAGTTCTACTTACTAATATACATTATTCTTTTTTTTCTAGTTATACAAGTTTGTTTCTTTGCTACATCTTTGCTACATCTGCAAAACCCTCCCTCATTTATAATTTATATTTTAATAATCCATTCAGAAAAAAAATTGTTTTACGTCTCTTCAATTACACATGGTATTTAAAAACACTTGCGTGTTCCCGCCCTCACATCCATTTATAATTTCTGTGTAAAAATAAGAAGCTACTCTACATTATAAACGGTGTTAAGGACAACAGTTCAAATAATGGCTGGCTAATACATCCTTAAGACACCATTTATATTGATAAATAAAAAAAGACTAGGACAAGATTACGCAAACATCCAAAGTCCAACCTATAGGATAATGCTAATACATTGGAAACACGTAACCTTTAAATATATCATCCAAAGGGAGGAAAATCCATCCAAAATAAACCACGTGTAAGGGTCCATAGTTTATCTAAATATTCCCTATCCATGATTTGTAATGTTATATTTTTCCACAGCAAGAAGCATGTACTTCATTTTTTGGGGATAAATGTACGTCATTTCCTGCTGTCGTCCAACATTTCCGGCAATCAGATTCTATAAGCATACTCGCAAGACAAGAAACTAACACACTAAATATACAGCACTTTAAGGTAGCAGTAACAAAGTATTTACTTGTATTTTTTAAAACGACCATTTACACAAGAAGCTCCCAGATCAGAACTTTAAGCGCGATTTCAAAAATGGTTAAGGTATTCGTATAATACATGTACAAAGGAAAGAATTCCATAGTCAGGCTGCTGCATACCTGAAGACTGTAGCTCATTCCTTGATATTCTTACTTTCGGGTTCTCCAGTGTTTATACACCTAAAAGAGTAAGAAAATTGTTTCAAAACTACCAGATCAATTAAATATCTTCAACAATTTCTGGCTAAACTTTTGAATGCTAAAAACAATGATATGTTGTTTTTTTATATTCTTCTGATGTGAAGAATTTAAACATTTGCCAAATCAATGAGTTCAAAATAGAGTTTGTTTAAATCACTGAAGACAAACCTCAGAGCTAGTTCCTTTAGATTCTTTTAAGTGTGTCGATTTTCTTTTTCTTTTTATAAAGTCGGCCAAGATAGACAAGCCAACTTTGATTCCTTTTTTACCTGTATTAACGGGAATTTTCAAAATAAACTGAAACAATGGAATAGTTTTGAAAGCGACACAATCTAGTTTACATCTTGCAAGCATATCTATATAAGGCTGATCATTAAATTAATTTTCAGTAGTTTATCTAAATATTCCCTATCCATGGTTTATAATGTTATATTTTTTCACAGCAAGAAGCATGTACTTCGTTTTGTGGGGATAAATTTACGTCATTTCCTGCTGGCGTCCTCTATAGGTAGGAAATCGTAGCTAAAGGGTAGTAACTGCGTTGTATACGTCTTTTTCGAGTAATTAAATTATTATTTCTTCTTTACACTTGATATTTTTTAATTCTTTTTGTGCTAGTATAACCACTTTTAATAATGTAATGCAAATCTGAAATAAACAGAAAAAAGTTGGAGTGTGGCCGGTGACCTTTAATGGAATTTTCAAGTTTCTTTATATTATTGAGACTGCAGAAATGTCAGTTTAGGAGACAGTAGTTAAAGTTTGTGCCATGATGAAAAAAGGGTACACATTCAGTTCGCCTTCAGTTGTAAGGTATTTTATAATTCGTATGAGCACACGTAATCGTTTTGATACTTTCTGAGATTATATTTCTGTGATTTGCTAATAAAAGTTAAGTTTTCATAAATTAAGAAATGTCTTCTTTTAGCATTTCGAGTCTTCACAAGGTATTTTAGCCTCGCAGGAGGAGAAAGTGTTTATGCTGTTCGCTGGTTTTGTTTTCAAGTTTGGAACTTATCATGGATTGATTTCATTGGTTGGTGAGTAAACCACCTGATCAAAGTATTATACTCCTTTCTCAAGTAGGATCCGTATTATTAAGTAGTGGCGAGCGTAGGCAATTGTGTTTTCATCGGAATATATATATATATATATATATATATATATATATATATATATATATATATATATATATATATATATATATATATATATATATATATATATATATATATATATATATATATATAATTTATCCTAAAGAATTTGTCATTAATAAAAATATTATAAAACATGGTTCCAAGAAATGATCCCTAGCGTACCCCTTTATTAATATTTAACCATGAACTGTAAGAGTTTCCTATTTTGACACATTGTCTTTTTTGAAAAGTAAGTTAAGATAACGATTTCTCTCAAAACAATGTCCGTATGCTGCCATTTTATAGAAAAGTTTTTTTGGTAAATAGTCAAATGCTTTTAATAAATCCACTGAAATAACTGCAACCTATTTGTTTTGCCCTATGTCTTATCGCAAGACGTGTAGAAGTCGAATAGTCTAATATAAAAAGCAGAGAGGCATCGGTGTCAGATATTGTCTGAGGACCGAGCGATCTGGTCGCAGATAGCTCGTTCGAAGTACTTCGATTTAGATAATACTGGCAGGACTATATTTGTTTATCAAGTGGCCCATTTTCTTATATATCTGGATCACACGTGCTTCCTTGAGTCATGCTTGGAAAAGTGTCAAGGCTGTAGTTTATGAGTTTGTTTATATGAACAGTCTTACACTGAGTTCCAAGTTTTAATAAATTCAGTGAAACAAGATTTATCCTATTTGCCATTTTAATGCTGATATTGGATACTGCTTTAGGTGGAAAGGCTTTAGAGACACGATATAAATCAACTTTTGAAGAGTTATTGAAAGTATTTTTGATATCCAGTATATTAGGATGTTCATTATAGTTTAGGTAATTGTAGCCCATAGCAACATCAATGATGATCCCTGCCACATAGGGCTGATTAGATATACTCTCATCATTTTCATGTAAGATAACTGAGTTGGTGCCAAGACACCTTTGTTTATCAGGAAGGGCATAATGGTTGGCAAAAATTCTTTCTTTCGGTTCCGCCTGAGCAGCTTTCGAAAAAGTAAACATGCATGATTTGAACGTTTGAGTATTCACCACATTTCTATAATTTTTAGTCTTTTGCATTTCTTTCCAGTTTTGGTACGTTCCAGATCTCTTGTATTTACGAAGTAGTTGAACTTATCTGTATTGCTTTTATTCGATTTCCATTGATAAAGGGAGCTAATTGTTTTCTTTGCCTTTTAGGAGTTAAGGGGAGCCTGATATTCGATCACATTAATTAGGAATTGATAGCTATTGCTCAAAGGGCAAAAATATATAATCGGCATTATCAAATATATAAGCAAGATGAAAAGCTGTAGACCGTAGGTCGATATTGAATGTATTCTGGTTTAAATCCTTTACATTGCGGTATGTAAATTTACTGCGGTTGTTGTTGGTGCCTTTCTTTGATCAATGTGAAAATCACATTATGAAAGACAGTGGGAGTATTTTCAAAGTTAAACAGGTACCACTTTTTGAATACTAGGACAACACCTATATGTGCCATTTTGTCTTGTTTTGTTTTTAAACAGATCGGTCCCGAAATTGTTTTTCATGCTAAAAGCGTGAGAATGTCAATAAGAGACTGACTGACACTTGTTATCGCCTAAAAGGTCGAAATTTAGGTCTTCTAACAGTATGAAATATCGCGAACGAATAGTAATTTTCATCTAATAACGAAGTACCGTCCTTAGTGAACCTAGTGTCTTGCCAGTTGGGGGCAGGAGGGTTGTAAGATTCATTTATGTTTAAACGGCTATTTTATTTTTGTAGATATACATTCAATATGCTTGAGGTCTGTCCTTTTTGAGGTCAGTATGTCTGATGAAACAAAAAAGACCCAACCACTATGTACAGCACAATTTTTCCGGAACATACGATATCCAGTAGTTAAAGAAGTAAACTGTGCATCTTTGAATGATGAATCTGTCTCGGTTACAGTTAGTGCCAATAAATCTACCGTTTGGTGGATCAAGGGCTATGAACTTTCACCAGATTTAGAATGAATACTGTTGATACTGAGAACGGATTGGGAAAATTTGATCTAATTTCAGTGATAGGCTGCTCGGGTCCTTCGTTAAATTATATATATATATATATATATATATATATATATATATATATATATATATATATATATATATATATATATATATATATATATATATATATATATATATATATATATACAGTAGACTCTCGATTATTCGCGGTAATGGTGGGGAGAGCTAGCGCGGATAATCAAAAACAGCGGATAAACCAAAGTGCATATATACAATCCAGATATAGTGGCATAAAATTAATTTGTTAATTTTTTTCCCGTAATATCCTACTTATGTTTACCTTTTGTGATGCAGGCCAATGTTCTTCTTCACTAATATCCTTATGTCGTAACACGAAAATAAATAATTAAATTGAATACAATTATATTGAACATTAAAATAAAGGAAGATGAATAAATGAACAAACAAAAGCAACGAATGTTTAGGAAAAGTAGTCTTTTATTGATTTCTGTTTTAATGACATAGCTTCTTTCTTCTTTATGGTTGCTCTCAATTTGCGTAATCCCAATTTATCTGAGAGCAGAGAATCACTTTGTTGCTCCAGATACTCTAGCAAACCCTAAGTCCATTGAAGAGCAGATGAATTGCTTATCCTTGTTTCAGGAATAAGTTCCATGTCTTCGTTGTCACTCTCATCAGAATATGGTGTCTGCCCTTGTGCACTATTAATGATTTCACTGTCGGACAAAACCTCACACCCTATATCGTCACAATCAACATTAAACCATTCTAAAATATTTCCACTATCAACTTCCTTACCACCCTCTGTTCTCTGTAAAATGGCGGCTAATTCAGAAGTCGAAATCTCTTCTTCATCGAAACTATTGCAGTCGACAGTTTCAACTTCAGGAAATATTTTTTTCCATGATTTACTAATTGTGGTTGGCTTTATAGAATCCCAGGCATGTGCAACTTCGTAGATAGCATCCAGCAATGATACTGTTTTTGAGAAAGATTTTAAATCATTGCCTTCTTCCACTAACTTCTGCAGAAATCGTCCTCTATATAGCCTCTTCATAGCAGAGATCACCCCTTGATCCATTGGCTGGATTAGCGCGGTTACATTAGGTGGCAAATAATATTATTTTACCGTCAGCAGACTGCAAAACCGCTTTATTTGGATGGCTTGGAGCATTGTCTAATAAAAGAATGGCTTTCTCTGGCAAACCTTTCGATCTCAGATGCTCGCGAACTTGTGGTACAAAGTTTTCATGGAACCATGTTTTAAAAATTGTGGTATCCATCCAGGCTTTCTTCTGATTAAAATGTCACAGGCATATTGGTTTTTTCAGTTCTTTTGAAACAACGCGGCTTTTTCGCTCTTCCGATTACAGCTAGTTTCACTTTATGAGAACCAGTAGCATTTGCGCAACATAAAGCAGTGATTCTTTCATTGCTGGATTTATGCCCCGGTGCTCGACTTTCTGATTTATGTGCTAATGTTTCTGTGGGAAGACATTTCCAATTTAGGCCAGTTTCATCAGCATTATAAATTTGTTCTGGAGTCACCTGTTGCTCTTCTATGAACTTTTGAAAATCATTTTGGAACTCATTTGCAACTGTTTCATTGTTGCTTAAGTTTTCCCCATGTATAGAATTTTCACGTATTCCATGCCGCTGTTTGAATCACGTCAGCCATCCCGAGGATGCATTAAAGTCACCTTCCATCCCTAATGCATCAAAGAATAGTTTTGCCTGTTTTGCGAAGATAATTCCTGAAACAGGAATGTTTTGTGCCCTTTGTTGGTTAAACCATTGCAAAATCGCTGTATCAAGCTCATCATAAGTTGACAGTTTCATTGCTTTTCTGCTTGATAAGACACTTGATGAATCTAAACTACTGGCGTAGTTAATCAATTTATTATTTTTTTTTGGAGATCGCGAACTGTTGTTTCACCTATACCATATTGTAAAGCTAAGTTTTTGGTAGACCCTCTTGCTCAAGTTTCTTAATTATGTCGAGTTTTTGGTTAATTGTTAAAACTACGCGCTTCCTTTTCCACTCCATTATCCTCTTTCCAATACAAAAACTTAAATACAGTATTTTTGGACACAACTGAAGTAGCCTACTGTACTGATAACAACTGAAGAATCGTACTGTTCTTTTAACAGAACTTCTTCCACCACTACCAAAAAGAAGGCGTTTAACATCCGCAATTTCCTTGGGACAGGAAATAAATCCCTATTATAAAATTATATAACAACTCTCGCCGGGAACCAGTCGTAAGCCCGAGTCGTCGTTAAACAGGTCGGTCGACTTCCTGTATAAAATTTTCGATTTTGAAATCGTCGCATAACCGCATAACTCCCCATATTTTTAAGATATGGAGTAAAAAATTCTTTAAAAATACAATGCCGTGGTTAAGCCGCAAAGCGGTTAAACCGCGCGTGGATAATCGAGTGTCTACTGTATATATATATATATATATATATATATATATATATATATATATATATATATATATATATATATATATATATATATATATATATATAAATATATATATATATATATATATATATATATATATATATATATATATATATATATATATATATATATGTATGGGATTTAGTACACTTGATTTCTGTCATCAGTTCTTCCTCAGGAAGGACAGAATACCTGGATTAAATGGCCTGCGTCATGAGGAACATGATAACAAATATATGCCAAAGATATAAACTGACACTACTTCAAAATACAGTCCCTATAAATTAAACTACTTAATTGTCCGGAGACAATTTCAATATGCCTGCAGCTAAAAATTACTTTTGAAGTGTCAAGTATTTTGATCTAGGGGTTCCAATCGGCGTTACCTGATGTTACTATTTGAAGTGATTACACGATAGATATTATGACTGATTTGACGTAAGAAGCTAGCAGCAAAAATCTGCCCCATTCACCGTTTGAAACCGCGACAAATTCTGTCCCTGTAATCGAGCAGGTGCCATCAATATTTCGGACATGAGCATATTAGTGATAGTGATAAAGTGGGGTTTTGGTGACATTTATGGTAATGGTCAAATATCTCACAGATACACATATAATAGTTACATATACATTATATAATATTAACTTAAATCAAAATTTGTACACTGTAATATTTAGTGTGCAAGGAAATGAGAAAAATTACACACACCCGCCCACTTTAATTACGTCCTCAATGTGGAAAATAACTAAGAATGAATAAAGAGTATTTAAAAGAATTATGATCTGTGTGAATATTTCATATGCATTGTGCGATACATTAAGAAGGGTTTTAGTAAAATAAATTCAACAATTTGCTTCTGTGAAAACTCAGAGGTTAACAGTCATCCCTTTGAAGCGATCGACCGCACATCCCGTGAGGAGTACAGTGCAAAACATTAAAATAATGTACAGAGGCGAAACGGAAAATGCTAACGAATGTTATTCGACATTTTACATTACCAAATTATGATCTCGAATTTTGTTATATGAAAGGAAAATTAGTATCAAATGACAGCACTTACCAAATTTCTCCCATTGATGAGTACAATTTATTACAGCATCCCAATACGCTTTAGTGAGTAGCCTTGCAGATTCTTTACAGCTTTGTACTAGTAAAAGCCCCTAGGTACTTCGTTACGGCAATGATGTAATTTACACTACCAGTCATTATTGAGATGGAATCTCATTGGTACAGTGTACACGGTAGAAATCATTGCATACGCGATCTGTGAATTAAAAACTAATCAGAAAAGGAAAATTGAACTACAACTGATGAAATAACAAGGATAACTTATTGTATACAAATGAATGAGTGTTATTCACAAGAGCAAGCAGCACGTGAAACAATGGCACTATGCAAAACTGACAAAGTATTTACTAGAACGTCGGAAAAGTACTTCAAGATAAGAAGAATAACGGAAAAGGGAGAATCCTTTCTTGAATGCTCTTATCAAAAAGGTACACAATTCTTAGACATGTCGAAGATACAGAGAGAAGAGATACCACAGACAACAGACGTTATGGTAGCGATGAGTCTAGTATTCTGACTTTAGAACTGCGTTCCTAGCTAATATTAATCAAGGAAACATCAGGGAGATGAAAGAACACATTGGACTCGTAGCCCAAAAAATAATCGATGAAAAAGCCGAAGCACTGACTCTCGTTCTTACCAACAAAAAAAAATTCGATTCTATGATACTCTGAGGAAATATGCGGAGCATTTTCAGAATAAAAAATCTAATGTTCGTATTAAATGCAATACTTCTTGTTTTAATGATAACTGTAACGAAAACAGGAAGCTATATGAAAGTGCCTAGATTATTTACGGTTTATCCATATCCTTTGCAAATGGAAGGAATTACAGAAAAGAATACATAAGGTTATGCTAAATGTGTATAGTACTGATGACAATAAATCGGTAGGGGAATTACAGAAAAGAATACATAAGGTTATGCTAAATGTGTATAGTACTGATGACAATAAATCGGTAGGGTAATTACAGAAAAGAATACATAAGGTTATGCTAAATGTGTATAGTACTGATGACAATAAATCGGTAGGGGAATTACAGAAAAGAATACATAAGGTTATGCTAAATGTGTATAGTACTGATGACAATAAATCGGTAGGGGAATTACAGAAAAGAATACATAAGGTTATGCTAAATGTGTATAGTACTGATGACAATAAATCAGTAGGGGAATTACAGAAAAGAATACATAAGGTTATGCTAAATGTGTATAGTACTGATGACAATAAATCAGTAGGGGAATTACAGAAAAGAATACATAAGGTTATGCTAAAAGTGTATAGTACTGATGACAATAAATCAGTAGGGGAATTACAGAAAAGAATACATAAGGTTATGCTAAATGTGTATAGTACTGATGACAATAAATCAGTAGGGGTAAATTATATATTTATGAGAAGGAAATCTGTATGAGTTTTAGAATGTTTTTAAAAAACTGAAACTTTCCAGTAACTATTTGATTCGTGTCTTTTTTAATCGACATTTTAAGAAACTCACAACAACCAATAAAAAAAACAACACTGGTCAGTTAGAGCAGAATATACAAAATATAATAACAAGGTAGAGCTGAATATATAAACGAACTGATATTTACCGAGCTGGATACCGAATTACAATATAGAACTTGGCTCAGCTGTAAACAAAAATAAAAGAAAACCGTAACAAAGGACAAGGTTTTGACACAATTTTGAACGATTGCATTATTGAATCGTTTCCACCTGAAGTAAATAAAAAACTAAAACTTTTTAATTTGATATTTATCGGCGCTATCTATTCTTCATATTAGAGCAAAAGTCATTTATTGCCATTTATTTTAAAAAGGTGATCATCTTTGAGAATTGCAGGAGCATAACATTGCTTAGCTATAGAAGAAAATTTTCATTAGCACATTAAATCAAAGACTGCACTTGGGCCATATAGTTAATATCATTACAGGTGCACAATTTGGTTTTAAGACGAGTAATAGCACAGTAATGGCCATTTCTTTAAATTACATTTATTTTGTTCAAAGACTTCTAAATGATTTTAAAACATTATTTGGTCACGTAGAAAGGACAAGCGTAAGACCAAAAAGTAGTAAATTGCGGAGTGACCTTGAAAGTGCCAGGGACAAAAAGATCTATGTAAAGCTCAGTGCAACCATGTGTAAAACATTTAAAGTTGTACTAAGATCTTTTTCGATGTTCACCTGTGCCTTTTCAAGACGAAAACCTATTTCCCTTTCTGTTTTCTCTTTTTATTGTTATGTGACAAGGGCTAGTACAGAGCAACAAAGAAGAGTGAAAGCCAACAAGCTTTGTATATTTTAACAAAACAATTAATTTTGCATGACAACAATGTAAAAATTTGTAAATATGACTTACAATTTGTGAATAAAATCCCAAATTTGATTCTAAGAATGAAAACACAAGTCCTATCACTAAACATTGTTCTATTATAATCCAGGTTCTAGTCTCGATGACGAACAAATATGGAAGGCGATGACGTAAGATGCGGCCCAATATACGAATATCTTCACTTGAATCACAGTCATTGTTTCCGAATAATTCCAGAATAGCTGCCCATGAATATCTTTCAGAATTTTTTTTAATAAAACGTCAACTTGTTGAGTGTCCAGGGAAACAAATTATTAAATACACAAATCAGACGCAGAACAAACAACCTGGCAATTAACAAATTTAAAAAGTACACCTTGTTCCAACAAGATGTTAGAATGACTCTGCCCGAAGAATATTAAAAATGCGTGTTTAAAACCGTAAAACACCCTTTCAAGTCTCACGAGATTGACCATGTGGTCTCTTACTACTCGATCTTTAGCACGTACTCCAATTTATCCCCTTTTAAGAACCAATCATAAAAAATGTTGTTTACAAATAATGATAACGCAAAGAAAGTATGCCCTTGATACTGACCAATCATTTAAACTTCCTGTTGATGGTGTTGCCAGCCCAAGACAAGAATTAGTGTAACTTAAAATAATTCTCACATAATACTTCGTCGTCTTAAATAAACAAAATTTGTTAAAACAATATATCTCTTTACTGAAAAAGAATACCGAATCCGACAAAAATATTGCAATAAAATGCAATAAAAAATGAAATAACAACAAAGATTTTTAAAACGTATGCGCAAGTAATTTTATCACATATAAGCAACAGCATTAATAATCTATAAATTTAATTACAATAAAATAACCACCGGGTATAATTTTTGAAGAAATGTCTTCATATCTGTTATTGTTAGCTGATTTTATCCGTGAGATTTTCAGAGGCAGCAGTTAGTAGTCCACAAGCTTCCTTAGATACGCTACATGAACACTTTGTACTTCCAGAGAAGAATATTGAATCAAATAATTTCGGTATACGATGAAGTATATTTGTAATATTGAAAAAAAGCAAAGGTTATGAGCTTTAACAAAGAAATAGAAGATTAGAATATTATTAAAGTACGGAGATGTTTCTAGACATAGTGTTTAATTTTAAAAATTTAAGACTTGTTTTTACAAAAGGCATCGTTTCGATGTGCTAGAGATATTAATACTGTGAAAAGTGACAAAAAACAATAATAATAATAATAATAATAATAATAATAATAATAATAATAATAATAATAATAATAATAATAACAATAACACAGCTCTATGGTCTTAAAATAAGTATTAGAAAAGAGTCACAAGCGACAAACTTTTTAAACTTCAACAAATAACTTATTTTCTTGAAATACAAAGTGAAAATGTAAAAGGAACTTATTTTGTATTGCAAAGAATTTTCAATGCTGAAAGTTTGCTTTTCTGAGTTTACTATAATTCCCAGTTACTGTCTTGTTGCAGGAATATAACTGTATTTTGTATCTCCAGAGAAGAATAATAAATTATATAATTTCAGACCAAATCAAACCCTGATCATAACATATAGGTACATATCTATCTATCTATCTATCTATCTATCTATCTATCTATCTATCTATCTATCTATCTATCTATCTATCTATCTATCTATCTATCTATCTATCTATCTATCTCTGTTGTATATATATATATATATATATATATATATATATATATATATATATATATATATATATATATATATATATATATATGTATGTGTGTGTGTGTTTGTGTGTGTATGTATGTATGTGTGTGTGTGTGTCTAGGCTTAAACAAAAGTTACAAAAAATAGCGAAGTCAACAAGCTTTATAAAATTTAAAAAATTTATTTCCTAGAAAAACATGATGAAATGAGAAAAAGGATTTAAGGTCTATGAATATAATCCAAAATTAATCAAAGAATTAAAAACATATAAGTTCTATCAAATAAAATTCCTAAATGACAGTCCAAATCCCAATGAAATTTCAAGATGGAAGGCGATGACGTATGCCGTAAACTTCACGGTGTTGTTGTATCAAAAGTTTCTTGTTGAATCATACAAAAATATTCCAGTTTAGAATTTCTGAATAAATTTCGATAAATGCCTTTGTCCTAGATTTCTGATAAGGGGCACTTATATGTATATTTCTCCAAGGAAATGAATTATTAATCTTTTTAAAAGAAAAACAACTCAAACTGCTGACAGCAAAACACATTTGCGGTTGAAAGGTTAAAAGCACACCATGCTTGATTCTTATCATACCATGAGTATTAAGAGTACAACGCAAAACAAATTCCCGAATGGGATTGTGTGATTGCCTCGCTACAGACCAACGTAAAAACATGAAATGCCTAAAATCATGTACTCGGCCATAGCCTTAAGTAAAACCAATGATTCACACCCTGGAAATGAGTAATAAAAAAAAAAATGTTTACATCGAAACTGACACTGGTTCTGAATCTAGGTCAGCAAACTATATTGTTTTCAAACTGCTTGCTATTTAGCAGGCCTAACAGAACTGAATTGAATTTTAAAGAAATCAAATCCAGTAGATACAATTATTATTACCTAAACATGTAATGGAATAAAAGAATATAAACAATTTAATATTAACAAACAATCAATTGAATTACACACATACGCATATATATTTATATTATTGAAACTTGTTAAAACTCAAGGTCAAACAAATTGTGCTTTCAAGTTAACATAGTCAATACAGAAAAGTCTGGAGACAGTTCAATGATTGTGTCGTTATTTTATTTATAAACATTAAAGGAACTACGTTTAGCTTCAGTAGAAACTGATCCGTCTTTTTTTATGGTACATGGCATACGCGTAATCATACTCAGACCCGTATCAGTTCCAATGATGCGCACGTCAGATAATAGATTTTTCAACGGAAACTGATTGCAGTATGTTTTAGGCTAGTGAGATCGATGACAGACACGTTATTTGGAGGGAAAATTTTATGAGTAGTGATTGGCCAGGAAAACTTAAGGGATTACACTTTGAGAAACAATTTAGGAGCTATCTCTTGAAAAAATCCTTTGATGAGATTTTTCTTAACAGAAGATTTAGTGGACTCCGTAGGCGCTAATGAAAAAGTGTGCTCCGAGAAATTACCAAAGAAAGGAGTCGGGTAGCTGTCATAGAAAAAGAAGACAGACTAGGCTAGGACACTGCTGTAATTGTCTTTGAAAAAGAAGAAAGACTAGGCTAGGACACTGAGTGTTTGGAAAGAGAAAATGTCAGTAAGGGGACAGCTTCGTACTTCGCACTTAATATGAGAGGAGGAGAAGGAGTAATACGAAAGGAACCAAATGAGTTAAAGGGGAAATCTACATCTACGGGATGTCAGAATAGCGAGGCTCGGCAGAGGGCAAAGAACGTGGTTAGTCGAGGCAAATAAGTCGTGAGAGGACCATTGACAGGTGATGCTGTCACCGCATTTGAAATTGTGCTCAAAGTCCACACTCGTAAAATATGATGAAAGTCTTACACTGTAAATAAATTCAGTCACTGACAATCAGTCAATTTGGAAGGTGTATTTTTTCTGCGCTAATTGAGTATATGTAATTTATTAAATAGGTTGTATGGGAATTTTTTTTTGAATGTATGTTAAATTGATTAAAATTTTATATCTTAATACGTTGCTCATTGTTACATTCGCGGGTTCAAATGACACACAAAAACCAAGTAAGGATCCTACAACTTTTATGTAAAATGAAAATAAAGCCAAAATAAACCCAGTGTTGCTTAAAGTACCAAGATTACTATAAAACTACCAGCTCTTCCACTCTGTTCTTGTTTGAGTAAGGGTGAGAGATAAAAGAGATTTCAATTAATTTAACATGTGTGTCTTACTCTAGGGCACAAGCTGGTCCAAGCTCAGTTAGCCATGGAAAGATAAACAAACAGAAGGGAACCTGTTGATCGTCTCAGATATCAAATATCCAGAATGTTGGAATTAATGTTCTGGCCAGTTGTCACTACTAACAGCTAGAATTTTATACAAGCATTGAGAGTAAACTTCTACTGATAACACTTCCCTTCTTAAGAGGAAACTTTATGTTTTCAATACAATACATTTTCAAAATTAATTGGCTGTCTTGGTATATCAATAAAATTATAACACTTACATCAAACTTATATTGCTACTAAAATGCATAAAGCTTAGAGTCACTACTGTTCAGTTCTGTAACAGTCTTGAATTCCATCAGTGACCATCCAAAATAGTGGAAATCCAACAAATTGGTTACCGTATGTATCCACATAGATTCCCTATACGTTAAATTCATAGAGCCCGAACAGAGTCACAAATGCAGACTTTTGCCTCGATTCCTCAGCAAGTGAAGCTTGCCAGTAACCCTTAGTTAGATCTATCTGAATCAAGTAGCTTCCATAACCAATCTTCTCAAATAGTTCGTCCATTCGTGGGACAGGATACGCGTCGAATACAGTGATACTATTAAGCTTGCGGTAATCTACACAAAGCCGAAGAGTTCCATCTTTCTTGTCCACTAATACACAAGGCGAACTCCATGGACTGATTGAAGGACGAATGAGGCCTTGCTCCAGCATTTCATCCAATATTGCTTTCACCTCTTTCATTTGCGTGAAATGTATTCTATAAGTCGTTGTTTGATTGGTGTCACTGAAGTTGTCTTGATACTGTGAGTTACGATGTTTATTCGACAAGGCCTTGCTGTTATAACATCCTGAAATTCTTTGCAGAGATTTCTAATATCTTCTCGTTGCTCATTTGATAAGTTTACCCCCAGCTTAACACAACGTCACTGTCATCAATTTCAACACCATCGCTCTAGTCTCTCTGCGTTGCCGTCATCACAGCACGCTTGTATCCACGCAGTAAGTTTACATGATAGGTTACCGTACCTCGCCTACCGGGTACAGATACCTGATAGTTAACATCATTCACCTTTCTGACAACACGATACAGTCCCTGCCATTGTGCCTTCATCTTGGATGAACTTGATGGCAAGAGAATAAGGACTTCATCCCCTGGACTAAATTATCTTGTTTTCATGTGACGATCATACAGTGCCTTGATTTTCTTTTGGCGATCTAACAGATTATCTTTTACAAGGGTCCCGATGTCATCCAATTTCTCACGCATTTTCACAACATGCTCAACAGTTGACTTCCTTATATCCTCCTCTCCTGTAAATAAACCTTGTAAAATCCGCATTGGCCCTTTAACTGGCCAACCATACAACATCTCAAAGGGTGCAAATCCAGTTTCCTCAAGTGGGACTTTGCGGTATGTAAACAACAAATATGGCAAGATCTCATCCGACTCATTCGGGTTGTCTGTACAGAACTTTCGCAACATTGACTTCAACGTTCCATTAAAACGTTCTACCTTTCCATTCGCTTGCGGGTGATAAGGCGTTGTTGTAACTCCACGGATACCTAACAGTCCATACAACTGCTTCAGTAATGTGCTAGTGAAGTTGGTCCCTCTGGCTGTTAAGATAACCTTTGGAAATCCAACACGGCTAAACAACTCAATCAGTGCTCTAGCTACACTAGTTGCCTCCATATTCCTTAGACGAAAAGCTTCGGGATATCTCGTCGCATCATCAAATACCGTGAGAATGTTTTGTATCCAGACTTCGTTCTAGATAACGGTCCTACAATATCCATTGCAATTTTTGAAAATGGTTCTGTTATCAACGGTGGGCAAACCATTGGCGCTTTCCCACCTGCAGTACTTTTTGCTGTCATCTGATATTCATGACACGATGTACAATATCTTTTTATATCTGAAAACATTTTAGGCCAAAAGAACGATTGGAGAATCCTCTCCTTTGTTTTCTCCAAACATAAGTGACCTGCAAGGGGTCGATCGTGTGCCAGCTCCATTACCATTTTTCGGAATCCTCCTGGTACAACAATTTGCTCCCCTCCACGCGAATCATCACCAGATTGCCATTTTCGGCACAAAATATAATTCTCCCAGAAAAATGCCGTTGGCTCTTCCTCAGCCTCTTCACGAGTAGCAAAGGACTTCTCTTGAATACTTTGCAGTGAAATATCCGCGGTCTGTAATTTCGACAACATGTCTTCATTGATTGTTGAAAGTTTGTCAGCTTCAACGTCATCCGGTAGATAAGTATCTGTTGTCTCGATGATTTTGTTGACAATCTCATTCCTATACCCATTCTCACATTTTTCAGTATATTCCACAGCCTTCTCATCGTCGAGTCCTTTTACCATCGACCTCGTAACAACAAATGACCCCTTCTTGCCAAGTATATCCATCTCCAATAAAGCGGCTAAATTCTAAACAAGCCCCACTTGCGCTGGTCCCTTATAATGTGGAGTGTCGATATTTACCACAGCCAACTGTGCATTAAATGGCCGACCCACTGCTGTATATAATGTAATTTTGTGCCCCTCCAGCTTGCAACTCTCGTCAACGAGACCTTCTCTTATTAAGGTCATATCTGAGCCGGTGTCCTTTATAAACATGATCTCACGTCCATTTACACATCCTGTTTTTGAAATAAGCCTTTCACCAATTGTTGGCTTAAAAAAACAAGTTGCTGGGTTGCCACGATGTTTCGTGTCATTTGTTGGACAATACCTTGCAATATGTCCCCACTGCTTACAACGATAACACTGCCGATTCTTATGCTTGGATTGGTCATTTGTTGATATTAGTTTCGCTTGCTGATCTAACTTTTGAATATTCGTCTTGTTACCATTCATATTTATATTTTCACGAAACTTATTTTTCTGCCCTTGCTGTTGTACATTGGTTGGAACAAAATCTTCTGCAGCCTCTACTAGAGCCATTGTTTCTCCTAATCCACTGAGCTTGATCTTGTGGAAAGGCTTTCAAGAAAAATTCCTCACGAAGACAATTAATTGGGTCTCGATCATCCAAAAAACGCTTTATGTGCTGATCAATCTGGCCATCAGACCACGATACGTCTCGGTATTTTCCTTCTTCATGCCCACCAATACAGTGAAATGTTCATGCGGTCGCTTTCCAAAGCGATCAACGAGTCCTTTCCTTAGCTTCATGCAATTACCACAAGCTTGAGTTGCAACATATCTAGCCTCAACAGTCAAAATAGTTCTTAACTGAAATACTTTCAACTCGTCAGACCACTTGACATGATTTGCAATTGATTCGAACTAAAAAAAAAAAAAAACGATTCACAGCGTCATTAGTCAGGCACTAAGACCCATCACCCATCCAGAAGAAAAATATCTGAGTGATGGGGCTTACGTTGTTGGACTAGACTCAGATTTAGATAAACGTTTTGCTTGCAAAACTAAATTGAACCTGATGTTGGACAAGGGTTTACATTAAAATTTACATAATCCATTGCCTATAATGAGTATAAAGAAACAATGTAAATAATAATAATAATAATAATAATAATAATAATAATAATAATAATAATAATAATAATAATAATAATAATAATTATTATTATTATTATTATTATTATTATTATTATTATTATTATTATTATTATTATTATTATTACCATTATTTTTGTTGTTGTTGTTATTATTATTATTATTGTTTTACTAAATTGATATAGGGGAATATTTCACTCGTTTAGTATGCCTAGTGTGAATTTTCTCAGACTGTCGTAGTAACATGAAAGTTCACCTAAAACAACTGTCCACGGAGACCGATTCATATACTGCTGTAGTCCGAGTTTCCTCTGACCCTTGACACCCCGTATTTTATATTTGGTTTACCCAAACATAAAAACAAATATTAAAAAAATGGGGTGTCAAGGGTCAGAGGAAACTCGGTCTAATACTGCTGTTGCTACTCGTGACCATGTTGAACAGTTCTGCTTAGTTAAATATCTTATAATATAAATTCAGTTATTAGACAAAATACATTAATTTGCTATATATGATTCTGAGAGAGAGAGAGAGAGAGAGAGAGAGAGAGAGAGAGAGAGAGAGAGAGAGAGAGAGAGAGAGAGAGAGAGAGAGAGAGAGAGATTTCAAATCCATCATAACTTTGTGCCAATCGTGTAAGGTCTTTATTGACTTCTGTTCTATATTTATATATCTCTCTATAAGTTAGGTAGTATTTGTGAAACTGACTTATTGGTAATAAATTTACTGGAGACAAAAACATTATACACAGAAACTATAAATAAATACAAAATTAGACGGTAGAGAAAATTAACTTAATATAATTTCAACTATCATCGTTCTGTACATGGGCCTGTGGCCAAATTGGATAAGGCGTCTGACTACGGATCAGAAGACTGCAGGTTCGAGTCCTGCCAGGCTCGATATTTTACTTTTTTTTTTTTTTAATTTTTTTTCTTTCTTAGTTTTTATTGGCCTGTTCTCTTTCATTGGTTCGATATTTTACTTTTTTTTTCTTTTTTTTTCTTTCTTTTTAATTGACATGTTCTCTTTCATTGGCATATATAAAGATAATGACTTATTATGAAAGAGCATGAATATTATACTGTAATGCAAGCCTTCACAATCTGGGGTCTTGAAAGACAAGTCTTTTAAGTTCAAGTAATTAAATATCTTCCAAAAAAAATCCTGCTCCAAAACGAAAAAAAAAAAAGGGCTGGTTCTCGGAAAATTGCACAACATACAAGTGTTTAAATATTTCTGTTGTGCATAAAAAAAAAAAAGAAGAAAAGTTACAGTTTGATCTTTGGACGCCCGCATATAAATTTTTTTTTTTTTTTTTAATATATGCATATGAAAGTACACATATTTTTGTCAACAATAAAAACACCAAAAAATCAGGCTATGTTTACAAAATATTTTGTACAAGATATTCTTTTGATTGGAACAGGTTAGAAGAAACGTTTATAACACTGTAGCCTTTAGATAATAACTGACAAGTATAAATAGTTATTAACACTGTTGTTTTTAGAAAAGAGATCTGTAGAAATTACATATAAAACTATAGCCTTTAGATAATAACAGATCAGTAGAAATTGTTTTTAGAACACTGATGTTTGTAAATGACAGATCAGTAGAAATCGTTCATAATACCGGACTCTGTATATATAGTTTTACATAGATACCATGTACATATGGACAGTATATTTTTAACCTGTGAATATTAATATAGGCCTTTGAATAAAAGATATAAAACAAGCATTTGACAAAGGAACAATCGACTACACGTTTGAGTCCTACCAAAGCTCGATTTTATTCTCTCTCTCTCTCTCTCTCTCTCTCTCTCTCTCTCTCTCTCTCTCTCTCTCTCTCTCTCTCTCTCTCTCTCTCTCTCTCTCTCTCTCTCTCTCTCTCTCTCTCTCCAGATATAGTGGATCTCAAATAGGCAATGATTTAATATTGCATTTATGAAACAAGTCGAATAATTCCAGCTTCTGCCAGTTTTCGCAAGCAAAAACTAGAGATTATTAAACTCGTTTTGTAAATTCAAAATTAAATCATTATCCATCTAAGATTTTTTGTCGTATAGGTTGTTTTTTTTTCCAGTGGAAAATGTTTATGTAGAAAGAAGAATGAATAATTTCGTTCATTCTGATGGACAATACACCTTGCATTTGCTGTGCATAAAATATAGTCATAATCAAAGCTGAACTGGTAAAAGTAGATTGGAATCTTTTTTACAAACTTTAAATCAATGAAAAAGCTTCCATCCGAATAAAGAGAACATTTTATAATGAGAAAACCATTTTTCAAAACAGAATGATCAGTGTGATGTGATGACATGTTACACAGTAGGCTTAGAGCACAGTTTTACCCTAATATGTCTTTTTCAGAACCAAACATTATAATATTGCGATTTTCATGTAAAATAGGATACTGGATGCAGAAAATTACTGTAATGCATTTGTGACCAAGATGTTTGCAGTATTTCCTTAGGAACAATATACTGTGAAGAGGATGTAAACAAATTTCTTTTTGAATATGCTGTGGTTGGATAAAGTTTTGTCAGTTGGGAGACCCATTTATAGCCAGATTTTTCTGTGAACAGAAGGTAAGGTTATTTACTTCTATAAGTTAACATTTAAACTACATGTAGGCCTTTGTAGAATGAATCTATATTTATCTTACATATACATTGCCTTCTATCCTCACTCACATTCACATGAGCAAGATCTTTAGTTTTTCTTCTTTTTGTTGTTCTTGTCTTGTTGTTGTGGGAGCTTAAAGCCATTTTTCAGCTCTTGAAAGGCTATACATGTAGGCCAGTATTAATGGTGGAGGAAGAAACCGGGAAATCCGCGGAAAGAACCACCGACCCACGAGAAGCTACTGGCAAGCTTTCTCACATATCCACATTCGCCGAATCTTAGACTCTAACCCACGGAGACCGAGGTGAGATGGCAGCGATCCGTAACGGACAGCGCTTTAGACTACTAGGCCACTCGGGGTCCCTTGTTCTTGTTTTGTAGTTTTACGCCATTTTTGTTATGATAATATTGTTATACATGACACGGCAAATGCCTGACTGGTGGCATGGAGTTATTGTTATTGTTTTATTGTATATAGGTATCACCTTCACCTTAACATGTAATAACAGTTCCTTCTCTCGTATCCACACTGGCTAAGCCCAAAAATCGAATCCCAACGCAGACAGAGGTGCGATGGGAATGATCGGTAACAGGGAGCACTTTAAACCACTAGGCCATTCGGGGCTCTTTAATGTGTGCGTTAATATTATAATTATTCATGGTTTAAACGAGGGCGCTTACTCAATGCTGAATATAAAAATCTCAGGGTTAATGGATTTGAATTTTTCAGGTAAATTATACAAAGTCCACCAACGTAACAGGTCGCTCAGTGACGCTGTTATATTTCCAACTAGATATGCTCTACATGTCGTGACAACTTTTTCCTTCTTTATCTATTTGATTCGTTAATGATTATATTCATAGTATCTCTCATTAAAAACTGTTTCCATCGGCATGGGAAACATCCAAATAAATGCCAAATTACGGGTCTATTTGACAGCTGAGTTTTTTTTTGGAAAAGTGTTGGAAAGAAACAGTTTTAAATAGTTCTACAATCACTTCACTCAGATGATCTAATATTCAACTCAACATCCAGTTTTTATCTCAACAAATCTACGGGATTTTCTGCTCATAGGTATTTACTATAGTTTATGTACAGTGCTTGATGATATGGGTGACTGGAGTATGCAGTTTTTGGTGTCTCTAACACACTTGGCCGTGTTTGACATAAAGGTCAAAGAATAAATAATGACACAGGGGTATTGAGAACTCACTTATTGATTATATTTCTGGTTATTTGTCGAGTAGACTTTTCTAAACCCGCCGAATCAAGTTTCCATGATGTTGCGGCTGGCGTACCACAATGTTCTATTTTGGGTCCTTTATTATTTATTATGTGTTTTATTGATATAGGAGAAAAGCCCTTGACTGTAATGAAATTCTTTGCTGATGATAGTGTATTTGCGTATTTATTAAACGATGCTTATTAAAGTGAATATGTAATGAGTGCAGATTTACACCTGATTGACGATTGTTCAAAGCCGTTTGTTTCTGACTGTTATCCATCCATATCTGAGGTAATGGTACTCATAACTTAAAAAATATATATTTGCCCCCAAAATGTATGAAAATATATTTTTTACACACATACACCTTTTATTTAAGTATACTGATTTTGTACGGGATGGCTATTTGGCCGAAGACTCTCTTAAAGTAGAAAAACTACAATTAGAAGCAGGGGGAATTGGTATTGGTCTTACAAGACGTCTGCAGGGAGTGATTGATATACATTGGCAGATAGACAAAAATTTTATGAACAGTTTTACTCTAATTTAAACCCTATTCATTTTCATAAACTTTGCAAGATTCAAGTACAATCATATGATTGGGGTAAGGAGTAGAAAGAATAAGTTTATCAGAGTACCGTCTCTCCAATAATGCAAAAATATAACATCATCAATCTGGAAACTGGTACAAGTGATTAAAAGGAAAAGTTCACACACACACACACACACACACACACACACACACACACACACACACAACGAATAAGGAGCAACTAATTAATATTCAGAAGATTGTCGGTTAAATAAATTACTTAGATCTTTTCTTAATCAATCGTGTATAACCCGTGACGTCTTATCCCCGTCATAATAATAACCTGGAGTTGTAAATTTTGTATGATTCAAATAGCTTTTAAATTATGCAGTGAAAGATTGTTTCTTACTTGTACCCGTAAAAGATTTGTACATTTTTCCCAAAACATGTTTTTCTTTCACTGCATTGTCGCATCTCCTTATCTCGCTGACTTTCTACCACCACTGGTGGTGAGATAAACGGGCAAAAACTCGAAATAGGAATAATTTTGTTCAAATTAAAGTTAGACAAGAGATGAATAGATTTTCAATTTTACATGCTTTCTTTCATGTCCGGAATATACATCCTGATTTTCTAAAACGTATAAATGTCTATTCTATCTTCATAAGCATGATAGAGGCTAAGATTATACTCGCCTATTTCTTAGTTGAGGGTGTGGTGTTTATAATTTTTAACGTATCCTTAACAATTTTTCAGTAATATCGCTACGATGTCTGCAGTCGAGCAGTTTATAGTGATGTCTTTCAATGGGGCATAATGCCGCAGATATGTAGCATGATGTCCCACCCAGTCACAATAACCTGACACCAGGCCGACCAGTCCTAACACTAACCTAATGGTGAGCGTCAAGCGAAGCAGCTGTTAGTACCCTTTTTGTAAGTCGTTGGTATGACTCGACCGGGGATCGAACCCACGACATCCTGCATCCGAGGCGGACGCTCTAACCACCAGGCCACCGAGCGGTGTATTATTCTTAGTTGATTAAAGGAAATTATTCATTCTACCGGCAACAATTTTAAACAATTATATTGAGTTACATTATAATTTATATTGCAACAATTTAAGAGATGATTCTTTATGTACTTGTCGGGAAAATACATAATTGCATATTAATTACTTATTTATTAGCAAATGCTAACTAGATAAATAAAAAAAAATAGTTAAAAGTCTGAATCGTCTCTATATATCAGCAACTATTTATATTTTGGTATGTAAATTAGCTCATTTGGTGTATGTACTCTTGTCTAATATCTGCTATGATCGTTATTTTATTCATTTATGACTTAATGCTCTCTCTCTCTCTCTCTCTCTCTCTCTCTCTCTCTCTCTCTCTCTCTCTCTCTCTCTCTCTCTCTCGTTTGCTTCAATCGTGCATCTTTGCTATACTTGTATGAAACCTTAATTACTTTGTGACGCTATCAACGTAAATATTTAAGCGGAACGGCTAACACTTATAATGGCTTTGAAAATTGGTTATGCGGGTTTTGGAAGTATAATAGGTTATTTTAGTAAAGCTGTGAAACATAAAACCTTTAAAGACGGTTCTAACTGTCATAAAATGTTTGCAATTATCAGTAAGAAACAGCAATCGTTAAAGCTGAATATAATGATATTTAGTCACACTGTTAATTGCACAATTTAAGCTGTTGTTTCGGACCAATAATTTCTCCCTACTCATGGGGGATAACACATTGGGATATGGAAAGGTCAGTTATTCAATAAACTACGAAACAAACAAGTTTTAAAAGACGGCTCTAACTGTAATAAAATATTTGATATGTGGTTGAATTTTTTAAAAAAATAATATATAGTTAGTTAAACAGTTTTTCTTGCAAAATATTATCTGAATGATTAAAGAAATACACGTTCTCCCTACTTTTGTAATTGTGGGCTAATATTTAGTCATTGCAACACTTTGTTGCGAGCAAGTTGATGCTTTGCTTTGGGTGTGATTTGGAGTCAGATGCTGAAAGAAGGATTCGGAACTTACCTTGTTTCTTTTATAGTATGATAGACAAGGTCCGGTATTGGAACGGGTCATACCTAAGATAATTTTGTCACTCGACACGATTTTAAACCTCTTAAGGTTATTGCTTTTATATTTCAACCTTATGCTCGCGTCAGCTACTTGTGAGTTAGGGCATATAAAATGAAAATACACAGCAATCAGCACACTAAACTCTGTTGACGTTAAGATACTATATTCTAAACTATATGTAGACGTTAAGAGACTACATTTCGTTATAGTCTAAACTCTATCTCAATGTTAAGAGACTACAGTTCGTTATAGTCTAAACTATATGTAGATGTTAAGAGACTACCGTCCGTTATAGTCTAAACTATATGTAGATGTTAAGAGTCTACCGTCCGTTATGGTCTAAACTCTATATAGACGTTAAGAGACTACCGTCCGTTATATTTTAAGCTCTATTTCGACGTTAAGAGACTACAGGCCGTTCCGTCCTAAACTATATGTCCACTTTTAAAGTTTACCATTCGTTATGTCCTGAGCTATATGTCGACATTACAAAATAAACGTACACTGCAACCATGATGTCGACAAAAAGAAATATACATCCTAAACTCCACGTCTAAGTTAAGAAATTAGGCTCCTTTTCAACCTAGAGTATGTGTCGAAGTTAAGCGGATAACATCCGTTGCATCATGAAGTCTATGTCGACATTAATAGATAAACATTTATTGTACCGTAATTATGTGTCGACATTACTAGATTAAAATTTGTCACATCCTAGAATAGGTCGATGTTAAGAGATTAACATTCCTGACCTAAAGCTCGGTGTCGACGTAAAGAGATTATAAGATCCAATACATCTAAAACTTTGTGTCAACGTTATTAAATTATCTTTCTGAAAAAGGTTGTTGACAATTTTGTAATTATTTGTTGGATATGTCGATTTGCACCAAAGTTTTGATGCGAGTCTGTCTATGGGATGTTTTAGGAACTGAGAAATAAGGGAAGACGTACCAAATTCCTAAAATATATTTTCCTTGAAGCATGCATAGTTACAGATGTTAAAATATCTTTTATTTTTTAAATACAATTTTACTGTAGAAGAGACGTAATGTTTAGATCTAAGTAAGATTACGGATTTCACGAGAAAGGTTACAATTAAAACCTTATTTGTAGCGTGTCCAGTTAAAAGTCCAGTGTAAAATCCTGGATATATGTATAGAGGCTTTTGCCATCTAAAGTGGATGTTTTTCCCACATTTTATATACAACTTCGTCCTAGGCGAGACAATACATTAACCTGTTTAACCTGTGTTTGTTCATCATACAAGATGGTTATAATCGCTTTATTTGAAACTGAAGTTTAATCAGTACCTGAACGGTCTCAAACATAAGGTAATTTTATTTTGAATAATGTTTATGTTAACATCCGATGCTCCAATAATTATTTACGTATCAGCTATAAGAAGACACAGTTTGGTGCCAAAATTAGCACGAGTCTTTAAACAACAATTTTAGTTCACTTGCAGTGTTACTAGGATTTCATCTAGAAACTTCTCGGGGACTATATTTGTATTAAATAAAGTCTAGTTTGATAACCTGCTTAAGTTTAATTAAAATTGTACTCCTTCATTAACTTAGATTCTAGACCTTTCATTTACTCCCGAGATAAGCGATTAGATTTCTTTTTGTCGATATTCGGCATCTTTTACTGAGAATTTTGATAGTAATATTTAATGGTTCGCAGATAAATATAACGGTAGAGTTTGTGCATGTACATTTTCAATTACAGAAGAAATGATTATATTTTTACCATTAAAACGAAAGCTGAAAGCATTGATTCTTCATTGTTTTTGTTATATTTTGTTCATTGCCCATTAGACCGATGAAACAGCCCACACATATAATAACATTAACTGGCTGTTTAGGGGATGATCTCGCCCATTCATTAAAATCTGGGAAAATCTGTAGACAGTATTGTCTGCACACATTGGTGTATATTTTATGAACTTACAGGTATTTCTCGTGGCTGTTCAGCATCCGTATGCTGAAGTGTTCTTGTGGTGATATATACATACTATTTCCGGTTAAAATCCTGTGTTTGGCGAGTTGCAAATCCACGTCGAATAGCACAACCATATGTCATGTGGCTATTTTGAATTTCGCGCTAGATATGACTATTATCAAATACCGATACGTGTCTAAACAGTACGCAGGTGTGTTCCAGAAAAATCTGCATGCAGCAAAACTTTGCATTTTAATAAATAGATGACATTTATACCACATATCGTCTATCAGTATCAAGACCGATTTGGGAGTTTGTTTTATCGAAGTAATTGCCAATGGACTATAATTGTAAGAAACGCTATATTTTGCTCAGATATAAATAATTGATGATACCGCCTAATGGGCTGATATTTAGCCGATTGCGAAGGTAAACAATTATGGTAATGAAAAGAAATAAAGAGTGGAACAAAGACAAGCATGGCCATATTATTATATGGTAGAAGATACATTAATTATCATGAGCTGTAATGATAAAATTAATGACAAAGCGCTTGCCAGCCTGTGACTGCAACCATAACATAGACTATATACTTTGACATCGTTACTACTTACTCTTTTTCTGAACATTGTTTGATTCAAATATCATCCCTTTTCGTAAAACTGAAGTGAAGCTATTCCGAATCTAATTTTATGACATGAAAAGAAAAAAGAAAAACAAAAATACCCGTAATACTTTATTGTCTCTCAGCTTCACCAATATATTATTGCCAATAAATAATTAGAAGCAAGATCATTCATGGACGATTCATTTTATTACTGTTGTAATGAGGTTTGGCTATCGATTCAGCTCTAAGAATTGTCGGTTTCTTGAAACGCTAAAATGCTATTAAGATCCAGTAGTTAGGGAAAAATCGAACATTCCCATTTCCAGCAATTCACATCATTTCTAAGGCTTTGATGGCGGATTACCGTACAGGCTTTGGACTGTGCTATTATGCAATTCGAAAGAGTATTGTTCTTTCTTGTTAACTTTAATTACATCTGTAATTAATCAATAGTGGGCGAGTCAGCATTGATTGGTAGTATAACTGCATCAATTCATCAACAGACTTCTGGAATCGACGTGAAAAGGAAACGTGCTTAGGAATGTCTTGGATTGTAATCTGTGGAAAAACACTATTGTGTCGTAAATATTCTGTCATGATAATTCCTTAAATTGTTACTGTAGAACTAGATACGATGGCACACACTATCATATAATGATAAGTGCCTCTCTGTCAGGAAAATTATTCTCAAGATATCAAAAATTAATAGGTTTGGTCCTTAATCCATGTATCCGGACTAAAAACTGGATCGCCATGCTGTCTTGAGCTTTAATAATATCCACCTTAATAATATAAAAAATTCCAAAACAAGCGTTTTTTAGCATTTAATGGCTGGCGAAGCTATCATCAGAGACTTAATTTGAGTCGCCGCCCAAATAGGTCGAGAACCTCTGATATAAAGGCTTGCAATACATTTAATTAAAGACATGAGTTAACGTTGATTGGCGCTCACCTGGCTTACGAAGCGAGTATAGACAGACATGACGTTTGCCAGAGAGAAGTCTTAGCAATTTAAGTTCAGAGGCTTAGACAACAAATAAACACAAACGAAAATTAATAAAAGAAATGGTATTGTTTGGATGAAATATATCCATGTTCTTTGTATGTTTATTAAGTCACACAATGGCAAAGCTTTTTAAGTTTTTTTGTTTTTTATTGAGTGGGAGTGGGGTCTTTATTGACTGCTATTATTAGTTTCCTTGAAGGTCACTAAGAACCTCATTCGGGACACCACTTTGGGACTGTTTATTTAATGAAGATTACAAGACTGCAAAACACACACGAAGAATGAAAACATTTTTATACTGAATACAAATTTAAAAGTTTTTTTTACCAAATGAAAGGAACAATACATCCAGATATAGGTAACATCGCCACACAAGTCTATCACTCATGATGTAACTGTTTTGACTATAACTATGATACGAAAGTTCTTTTTTTAATTCTGTGAAAAAAGTAACGCAGAACCTTAAGCTACCCAGATGTGGGTAATCAAATTGATTTTTTTCTGATATGCCTGTAATATTTAAATACGGTTTGAGTTTCCCTATCGGCATAGCAATCCATCGGGATAGCATAGTCTGGAAATGCAATCCATCGGAAGTACATAATTTGGAAATGCAATCCATTGAACAATTTTGGTCTGAAAACTAAATATAGGTATGTTCTTTCGTTTTTGTATATCAACCTCGAGCCACTCACACCTTCTACTCATTTGGACTAAATAGCAGCAGTGCTGCGATGACCCTTTGGTCATTCAGAGATAGATCGGTCATTTATGCAGATTATTTTTGTCATAGCGGGGATTTTTATAATTTCGTTCCACTGGCGTAGCATATGAGTTTTTACTTGTGTAATTTACATGGTACCAGACTAAAAATGGTAGATGACGCGCTTCTTATATCGTTGATTTTGTTAATCATCAATGGAAAATTGTGTATTTTTTTCCGCCTTTGAATCAGCATTTGGCACATATATTTTGTTGCTCTGCACAAAAACTGCCAGGAAAATAAGGAAAGCATTGAATTCATTTAGCACTGTCATGAAATGATTTCACTAATTTGCACGGGCGCCCGCAGAATTATTTTCGAGGATGTAAGCAAACATGAAGTCGTTTGCTATTAAGTTTTATGGTTTTAAATAAAAACATGTTTAGGGATGAAATCGGCAGGGGTTGGGGGATAGGCACTATGTGTATTGCTCATGTTGAGTTTCAATCCAATTTCTCACCCATTCAGAAACTGTATTTGTGTGTACTTACCTGAATGAATGCAGGAGAAAGAGATACAGAGAGAATATTTGCTTGCCTAGAGTGAATAACGAAGATAATTATAATCGAGTTGGTGATAACGCTGTATGTTCACTAGTGGATTTTCACCCATGAGATTAAATATATCCATTATTCGCTAAGAGCAAGCTAATTTTTTTTATTTTATTTTATGCTCAAACATATTGGCTAATAATATTCGTAGCGTACTAAAGTAACATATTTTTTTACTGGATCCCGCTCGACAATGTCAGTCGTTTGCATTTTATGTTCTGTAGATTTTTTTTGTTGTACATTTGCATACAACATATACTCAGTAACGTAATTCTCCTTTTCAATTCAAAATGGGAAAAATGAAGCATTATACATTGTTGGATTTGAACCCGGGGCGTCTGAGTGAGAAGTGACCAGATTCACCACTACATGACTCAAGCGTCATTAAACAGTTTTCAAATTTGCTGATCACGCTCTTATAAACGTCTTTTGACTGGCAATCGTATTTCACTTCAGTGAATTATCCAGATTATTTCTCTCATCTGTAGACCCGCCAAAGAAGCATGAGAAAGTACATGGAATCTGAGAAGTGTATCAAAATATTCAGACGAATTAAAAAATCCTACCAGTTATGGCATCAATATTTTTATAATATATAAAGTTTGGATTAAAGACCATCATGACAATGCCGGTTTTCAAAATTCTGGGATTGTAATCTCAAAAGGAAAGCTTGATTCAAAAAGATGGGGGTGGGGGTTATGAGGTGTTGCTAAGCTGCACCATCTATTAAATACACAGAATGGGATGGTCGACTTCCAAATGACGTTGATGACTTGGTAATAAAAAAATAATAAAGGGAAGTCAAAATTAGCTATAATTAGAACTGTTTATCTTATACCAGATTCCTCTGTTACATTAAGGACAACTTTTAAATTAACTAGATCATAATCGCTGTGAAATAAAGTGAGAACATTGTGTGAAGTGAGGACAATGTGTACAGTGAATATAATGTGAGGCCATTGTGTGCAGTGAGGATAAAATTAGGCCATCGTGTGGAGTGAGGATAAACTAAGGACATCGCGCGCCGTGAAAATAAAGTGAGAAGAATGTGTGCAGTAAGGCTAAAGTGTATATATTGTGTGCATTGATGATGACGTTAGGACACTATATACAGCGAGGATAAAATGAGGCCATTGTGTGGAGTGAGGATAAATTGAGGATAATTTGTGCAGTGAGGTTAAAGCGAAATTGAAGCCGTTGTGTGGTATTGAAGATAAATTGAGGATATCATGTGCAATGTGGATAAAGTAAGGACATTGGGGGCAATAAAGAAAAATGAGGACCATATTAGGGTAAAGAAAAAATGAGGACCATATAAGGGTAAAGAAACCATGCTTATATAAGCTCTTACTTTACAAAATTACTCAAATTATGATAGATGGAAAACACTCTTTTACTCATTTAGACTAAAAAAAACTTTACTACAACGTATAGCAGTGTTTCACCGCTCCGACGGCCTAGTGGTTAGAGTGTCCGCCTCGGATGCTGGAGGTCGTGGGTTCGAAAACCGGTTGAGTCATACCAAAGACTTACAAAAATGGTACTAACAGTTGCCTTGCTTGGCGCTCAGCATTCAAAGGTTAGTGTTAGGACTGGCCGGCCTGGTGTCAGGATAATGTGACTGGGTGAGACAAGACACTACATGTTTGCGGTATGATGCCTTAGAGCTAGACACCACTATAAACTGACACACTTCAGACATCGTAGCGATATGACTGAAAAGTTTTTAAAAGCTACGTTACAAATCTAAATCATACACACACACACGCGCGCGCGCGCGCAAACACCCCCCCCAGTAGAGTTTCACCAAGATACCAGGAAAACTGCATTAAGACATAAATATTGCAATCAAAAACGGAATTAAATATAACTAAAAAAAACTCAGAAATATACATAACGGAGGAGTACTGAATCTACTCATTTACATGAAGCTAAAAGCTGTGCAACAATATCATTGACTAATTTATCATTACCACCAGTGTATTTTGGAACTAGTTTTGACAGATGGTACCGAAATGAGACGTACTAATCCTTACCTTTTTGCCATCAAATAAGTCTGCAAGTTGTTTTACGTCCTCATGCACTGGACTTATGTGATGTAGTACTAACAAAATGTTCATACATTTTTACACTAGAAACTATAAATGTCATGGTCTGTTGCCTTTGATTCATTTAAAAATTCTCCTTAGAGATCGCTAATTCCTGTTCTCTAAACAGAGACATAATCATACCGGCCTAATTTAGTTACATGAGTCAAATTGGTTCTTGCGACAACCAGTCGTTTATTTTTCGCCGCGAGCAATAGTTATATCTTATGTCTATCCTAATGTACTGGTAATGTTTCCTTCTATTCATGACAATCATATAACCTAATCCTGGGCCTGACACTATGTGTCACAACAACCTAATTCTAGACCTGACACTATGTGTCACAACAACCTAATCCTGGACCTGACTCTATGTGTCACATCAACCTAATCCTGGACCTGACACTATGTGTCACAACAACCTAATCCTGGACCTGACACTATGTGTCACATCAACCTAATCTTGGGCCTGCATCTTAGTGCTCAGAGTTTGAAATATAAAATTGACTTGATTCATCCAAATACAATGCAGTTTGATATACTGTACTGTGTTTTACTGAAACTTGGCTTAACGAATTCACTTCCAACAATTAAATGTCTGTATTATATTTTTTTCCGATTCATTCTGCAGGGATATAAAAAAAACCCACTATAGCTATATGAGTCAAAAGAAACATTCCTGAATGCTGTAATTCTATGATATGTCTGGGGCTAGAATGTATTTGGGTAGGAATAACTTTAAATAGAAGAAATTAGTGCTTGGAAAGCTATACAGACCACCAAAGCAGCGAATGATCTGTTTGGAATCATATTGAATTAAGCATTGAGAGAGCCCAGAACGCTAAACCAGTCTCCCTGGTTATGAGAGAATTTAATGAAAATTATCTAGTTCCTAACAACAAAATAATTCCGCTATGACGTTCTTGTAATCTACATCAAATTGCACAAGAAACGACAAATTTTACCGAATTATCTGAGATTTAGATGTAATAATGGTGTCAGACTCCGAATTGGTATCTAGTGCTGGATACCCTGTTAGATTTTGCTCTTTATGAGTCAGATACCATTGCCCAGTATATGCCACCTTAAAAAATTCACAAGTATACTTTGAGATGCAGTAAGTGAAACTGTACCACAAAAAAACAAAAAGGGTACTATTCGTGTTAAAGACCCACCCTGGATGAACAATGAAACTAGAAAATTCTTTAGACATAAAGCAAGCGGCTTTACGATAGAGAAAAAAAGCCCTTGCAAATTTCACAACACTATTTGTCATATCGTCACAAAGAAATAAACTTATTAATGATATGCGTGAATCTAAATATTTCCACAATCAGTAAATTGGCTGACGCAATGAAAAATTGTTCAGATCATTATAAAGAGTGATGGAAACTTGTTAAAGACAACCAGCGTAAGTCTACAAAGAAATTTTGTGATTCATTGAATTCGAACGGGCCATTATAATATTCAACGATTTCTTCTGCGAATAGTATAGAATACAACTTGATAATATGACACAATATCAACTTACTGTACTAGAGGAATATCAGTTTCCGTATCCCGCTATTTCTTGCATCAAATATTAGTGAATCCAATGATAGCGTTATTAATGGTTTAAATGAATCCAGATGGTGTAGTCCAGATTTGCTGCATCCCAAGTTACTCAGAAGAAATGCAGGTTCAATTATCAACTGTGTCGGATTTTTAAATTTCCTCTTCAGACCATACGTTTTTCAGATTCCTGGAAATTTAGCAAACGTGGTCTCATTATATAAAAAGGAAGAACAAATTTTTCAACTATCGTCCAGTATGACTCATTTGTATTTTGTCCAAGGTATGTGAATAATGTGTTAACAAATATTTGCATTTACATAATTACATTGTTTAAAATGACTTTATTGTTTTACACCTGTCTATCCTACAATACATTAGATACTAGATATTCATAATACCATTTGTTTAGCCATGAAGGAAGTTATCACCGTTTTCTTTGATATAAAAAAAGCGCTTTATCTCTTCTAACATTCTGGATTACTTGTTTAACTTGGTAAGATCGGTGTTCAAGGAAGTTTACGTTTTTTGTTTAGAACGTTACTCATCATGAAAAAAAAACAGAGGTGTCCTGAATTAACAATTTTCGGATTTTCAATTTACAAATGTTGGAGTCCCTCCAGGATCTATCTTTGAACCATTATTATTTATAGCATACATAAATAATATCCTAAATGATATACTTACTGTACAGCCATTACTTTGACTATACTAAATATAATATTTGTAAACATCCAAATGAGTCTTGTCAAATTATAACTTTGAAGAGATAAAAATTGCAGGACTGGTCCCGTCTTTAGCTAACGATCTTTACCCTAGCGAAAACAGCTCATAACAAGCAAACAAAATCGAAGTAACAATCCCAAAACTGTAGATGTCCAGCGCAGATATTACAGACGTATTCCCGCATAAATACTTAGGTATTATAGTTGCGCTCTAAGGTTTCGTATTTTGCTTAGGGTTAGATATTTACAGAAAAGAATTTCCTATGTTTTCCTCACTGGTTATAATGACTTTATAAAACAAAGAACTTGTATATTTAAAAATATTGTTCAAAGAACTTATAATTCATTTTGTCTTGATGTATGATTGGTATGTGTATTATGGATTTTTATAGAGTATACAGCTGGGCTTTATTTCAGATGTTCACCTTCCCAAAAAACTGCTAGTTCCGCTTGGTCGTTTTAATTTCCTAGACTACAGAGGTAAATTTTAAAAAAGAGCAGATAACTTTTTTTTTTTTACATTTAAATTCGACCTCTTTTGTGCTGAACAACATTGCTCGAGAAATTATTTCAGCCTTCAACAAATCCATCAGTGGCCCTCGTTACTGACGGAAGTAATAAGTAGCCCATCCACTAAAAGTTACCTGAATCGGATAAACGCATAATTCGTCCTTGTTATTTTGTTGGTGTTCAGGTTTATGAAGTTCATCACAGTAGCTTAACTAACGTTTTATTCATAAATCATGTTTTTAACAATAGGTACTTTACACGCAGGCAAGTAGGGACAGCGGGACACTTTATATTAGACTGTCAAAAACGTACATCTCAGAGACGTTGGATTCTCATTATATTACTGGTCTGACTTACAATTAAGAGATTATTATCCGGCAATCGGATGTATTCTAACGAAATTAATAAGCAAATAGTTTTGGTAGTGCAAACCTTCATAAAATTATAGAAACGACTTTCAAATGAACACACAGGATACACACATGTCACAACCACGCAAGTGTATTCCATCTATCTTTCCTACTGTTAAATTATCTTTGAAATAATTATATATACTAGAACTGATAAAGTATACTTGTATATTTGTATATGATTTATATACTTCCAGTCCGTAGACAATTATTGGTTGTCTAAAGTTCAGTGTAATAGAGAAGACAGTTTTCAAAAAATTTCCAGCTTTCTGCTGAATCTCAATTTAGATTACCTTGTTATTAGTCAATCATGAAAATGTTTTCTTGAATAAATTGTGTAAAATGTCTGAAATTACAGATAATAAAAATATGAAATCTTTTTAAGGAATAATTTATTAATGTTGCTTTAGAAAAAAAGGTATAATTTGCAACAATCCTGCTGATGCTTTGATAAAAAAAAATAGATTTTCTATCTAAAGTATCAAATTTCCGGTAGGAATCAAGTTTGAAATTTCACTTACTGAAAATTTAGATGATCTTAAATTTAGTAAGTCCATTATTCACAAAAAAATCTGCTGGACAGGACGGAATTAAAAACAAACATTACATTGACCATATATATGAAATAATCGACTACGATGTTAGTGCCCTGATTAAATAAATAATTAAATATGTAATTAATGGATGGAATAACATATACCTGAGCAGAGATACAGACAAAAAAACAAAATGAACCCCCGAGTGTAAAATATAACAATGTAATCAATTACATAAAGAAAATCAAATTCATCATCTAATTTGAATGATACACGGTCTCCTACAAATAAAATTACAAGATTTATAAAGAATGCAATTATCCGTTCTGTTATACCGATGAAATAAATGTTTACATGAAATTGAGTGAACGACCGAACCCATTTGCTTGTCGAGCCTGCATAAATAACCAGGTCGATTCCGGTCGTTCCCTTATCAGTGTTGATGACGAGTTAGAGACGCCTTATTCCTCACCCTTCTTTCTCTATCAAGCCTTTTCGACTGTAACTTGGTGACTGTTTCAGTGGCGCAGTGGTTAGATCATCAGCCTCGGATACAGGAGGTTCTAACCCTGGCCAAGTCATAACTTAAAAAAAAAATTATAAAATTTGTGCAAAGAGCTGCTTCGCTTGGCGCTCAACATTAAGAGGTTAGTATTAGGACTGATCGGACTGGTGTCAAGACACGATGCAGCATGTCTATGGCATGATGCCACAGTGATAGACATCACTATAAACTGCCACACTGCAGATATCGTAGCAATATGACTGAAAAATGTTAGAGCTACGTTAAAAATTCAAATCACAACACAACACAACCTGATCAAGCACAATAATGTACTATCAACAATATTGATTTCGGATCATCAGACTAAACATCTTTCGTTAGCTCTAATTTTAACAACAGATCTCAAGCTATTTCTTGCAATGGTGTTGTAAGTGAACCATTTCAGGTTACCGTAAAAGGTTCTCAAGGGTAAATCTTAACACCACTATTAGTTTTCAATACCCTTACGTATCAGGGTCAAATTAGGGGGTGGGGGTTGGTGGGCAGGGTGGGGTGAGGTGGGGTGGGGTTCCTGGACAACGTATGCTAAAAAAACCTCACGAATGTACATTGTTTTGTCCCATGAAATTCGAGTATGGTTTTATTCTTGCGCATGTTTATTGGGTATTTGAGCAATCAGGCAAAGACTTTTACTTTGGTGTCCTTTTGATAAAATTTAGGGTCCATTTTAAATGTTCGAAATCCACACTCCCCAGCAATTCACGTGATCCGATACTGCTGCTAAAGCGTGTGTTGTATTGTGTTGTGTTGTGTTGTGATTTGGATTTTGAACGTAGCTCTAACAATTTTCTAGTCCTATTGCTACGAGGTCTGCAGTGTGGCAGTTTATAGTGAAGTCTATCACTGGTACATCATCCCGCAGTCACGTAGCATGATGTCCCACCCAATCACGTTATCCTGACACCAGGCTGATCAGTCCTAACACTAAACTCTTATTGCTGAGCGCAAAGTGAGGCAGCAGTTAGTACCATTTTTGTAAGTCTTTGGTATGTCTCGGCCGTGGATCGAACCCACAACCTCCAGCATCTGAAGCAGACGCTCTAACCACTAGGCCACTGGAGCTGCTAAAGCTACAAGTAAAATATTGGTGTCATTTAGGATAAGCTACATTATGACATATCAACATAGATATACGAGTAAATTCTAAAAAAAAATAAGGTCTCAACTATTGGCGTAGCACAATAAAAAGATAATAAAAAATATTTTGTTTTATGTCCCTGGCACGATAAGCTTGAATCTCGCGGAGAAACGTTAGGAGTCACAGCTGACGACGTTTCTTTTGTGCTATAAACACATAAACTATGTATGTAGCAAAGTGTCTTTCATGCCACTTCATCTGAAATGAATTAAGCATTTTTAAAAGCCTATATCAAGAGTGACATTTTATAATTATTTAATGTTACTCCATTTTGATTACTTGTTCGTACATTTGTGGACATTGTTCATCTTATCATTTCAAAAGCACAAAACTCCCGCAAATGAATTCATCTAGAACTTTTAGATGAATAATATTCAAAACCAAAACACACTTTACTTGAAATGCTAATAATATTACACCTTTGTGACTGAATTTTTTAAAAAAAGCATTTTAATATTTTGAAAGTAATTGTAAAGAATAACTAACATAAAGTGTTTTTTTTTAAATTTAAATTTAAATTTATTGATATTGATTTTGAAACTATTTGTATTTATAGGAATTGCATCCCATACTTCAATGGCTTTGTCATGAAAATTGAAATTCGATTGCACACTATGCATTTACATTTTTTTACCTCATTAGTCTTTTCATGCAAGGTATAATTGAAATTCAAGTTTTATCGTTTTGTGGGTTGTATAAAATATGAAGTTCAATCCATGATTAGTTTTAGTAATTCATTTCAATGACCGTACATAATTCTTAAAACATTATCGCACGCATTAATACAGAATTATCATAAAAATCGACACATCCGCCAATGCAAAGCTTGCATTATTGATGAAGATTCTGTACTTCTTTTGGAACGAAGCTAACACAAAAATGAGCATTAGGAACATTTTAGCCCTACACGATATAGCGATATACATGTGTAAAAGAGCAATAACGACATTTAATACAAGTTCACACTAAATAGCGAATGTCTGTATATTCCTGCTTGTTCTCTACAAATAAATCAAAACAAGCAGCAACAACACAAATGACCTCCGTTAGTTTCGTAACATCCAATGAAGCTTTAGGTAATGCATGGGTGCATTTTCATTAATGATTAATAACCATAGTTGCATTAAATCGATTGAAATGAAGATGGGCACTGCATCTAAGAGATACAAGAGTGTTCTATATTTAACGAAAGGAGAGAGAGAGAGAAAATAGTACTTACACACGCGATTACAATGTATTCGTGAAAAAAAGTCAACGAAAATGTCTTGGCACCAATAGCAATTATTACCCAAGGTATGTTTGTGTTGTATTAAGATTTTAACATCTCAATATAGACAAGTGTGTATTTTAATTAATTTCTTTAAATAAGTTCCCAAAAGCATATAGTCAGTATTTTAAAAACATCCAGCTAAACTCGGTTTAGAAGATAAACTTGTACGTGGCTATGGGATTTTGGTGGCCTGTTACTTCATATATGCACGAACCATACATTGCCTATCAGTCTTTATAGCCTTATATTACTATGGTGTTGAGACACGACAAAAGATTGTTTAATGAGCAGCACGATGGATGGCCGACATGTATAGCATATAGTGTGCTGAAAATGGCGTTAAACCCAACAATAACAACAACAACAACAACGATGGATGGAAGAATTGATGGATGGATGAATTTGGTGCGTACTTTATATGCATCACGTGATTAAGAGCTAAGTGAAAAGATGGTATAAATACTCGAAGCGAAGTTTAAAGTTGAAGAGGGTATTAAATTTGAAACATGTTCGCTTGAAATAAAATACAGCAAATTGTATATATTCCTGTTCAGCCTTTATTTTTATGTTTACTTTTTGTGCATATCGTTACAATTATACCAAAGAAAATGTCTGGCAGAATATAAGTCTTACGTATCCCAGAGTCTGAAGTAGACGTTTAGAATGACATAAGTTTCACGTGTGCCACGGTCAGAGCAAGACTTGTAGCAGGACATATGCTTCACGTGGGTTAGAGTCAAAACTAGATGACTAGCAGGACACAAGGCCCAGGCAAGCCGGAGTCAGAGCTGTGTCCAGCAGGACATAAGTTTTAGATAGGCTAGAGTCGGAGTTGGATGTCTAGCAGGAAACATAGCTCAGCTTAGTCAGAGCTAGATGTCTGACAGGACATAAACCTCACGTAGGCTAGTGTAGGAGCTAGCTGTCTAACAGGACACAAGCCTCACATAGGTAAACATCAGGACTAGATGTCTAGCAGGAGTCAAGCCTCTGGTAGGTTAGAGTCAGAGCTAACTGTCTAAAAGGACAGACGACTCGCATAGGCGAGAGTTAGGCTGTCATGAAAGACATAAACCTTATCTATGCCAGAGGTATATCTAGATGTGAATGATGACCTAGTCATTACGCTGGCTAGAATTAGAATGAGCTATTAAGCAGAACATAATCATCATGTAGGTTAGAATCCAAGCTAGATGTCCGCAGGAAATAAGTCTAGAGGCTAGAGTTAGAGGTATTTGTTAAACAGGATACATAACTCGCGTGGACTTGAGTCAGGGGCAGATGTGAAGCAGGATACAGGACTCACGTGGACTAGAGTCAGATGTGGATGTTAAACGGGATACGGTACTCATGCAGTTAAGGATGGATGTTAAACGGGATACATGACTCACGTGGACTAGAAGTTAGAACTAGATCTTAAGCAGGATACAGGATTCACGTAGCCTAGTGTCAGAGTTATATACTAAAAAAGATATCGGATTCGCGTTGGCTAGAATCAGCGGTAGATTTTAAACAGGCTTGAGTCAGAGATAGATATTAAACAAGATATAAACCTAGCAGAAGCGAGAGCAACAGCTAGATCTTGCGCAGGACGTAAGCCTCACGCAGGCTACGGCTGTAGCTAAATGCTATCTAGGAGACGAGCCTTACTGGTTCCGAACGTAAGATTCATTTTGGCTGAAGTCAAAGCATGTGCATTTACATGACATAAGCCTCAAGTAGACTGGATTCTGAGTTAGATGTCTGACAGGACACAAGCTTCACGTAGGCTACAGCGAGATCTAGATGTTAAGCAAACAAATTATATACGTGTGTGCTTTTACTAAGACTAGAGATGTTCAACATAAATAAAAGCAGTGATTATAGGCTGAAGTTTGAACTTTTTATTCAGAAATACTAAAAGCAAATCGTGCTCGTTCGAGTTAGGACTAGATGTTCAAGAAAAATAAGGGCAGTTTGTATAGGCTATAACTAGGAGTAAACGTTCAGCAAACTTTAAATAATTGGTACAGACTATATTAAGGACTAAAGTTCCCATAAAATAAAAACATTTTTTTAAAGGCTTAGAGTTATGACAAAACATTCATGAAAACTAAGTGTAATCGATATAGGTTGTATGTAGGACTACAATATGCAAACAAAGCAGCCTGGAGTTAGGATTATACATTCAGGAAAAATAGTATTAGTATACAACATAGTTAAGACGAAATGCTAAGAAAAAGTTAAATGACTTTGTTCATGCTAGAGCAAGGAATTCACGTTCCGCAAACGTTAAAAGCACTATGTACATGCTGAACTACAAGTTCAGTAAAATGTATACAAGCTAGTACAAGGACTACAAGTTCAGCAAAAATAAAAGAAAATAAAAGTAATGTAAAGATTCTACGGTTCGAACTACATGTCCAAAGAACATTTAATATAATCAGTATATGTCAGAGTTGCTGACGAATGTTTAGAATAATTGGATTAAAATTCCTTTTAATTTTGACTAAGTTATTCAATATTTTAACCCGATTAACATTTTGAGGTAGTCTTTCGAAATTCTAACTTGATTAACAGTCGAAATCAGTCATTCAAAGTTCTAACTGGATTAACATTTAGAGGTAGTCATTCTAAGTTCTAACCTGACTAACATTTGGAGGAATTCCTTCGAAGTTCTAACTGGATTAACATTTGGACAACCAATCCATTTTAACATTTGGAGGTAGTAATTCGAAGTTTTAAATGTATGACAACTAAACATTTGTAACATCTGCAGGTAGTCATTTGAAGTTTGAACTGGATGACAACTAAACCTTTAAACATTTGGAGGTCTGCATTCTAAGTTTTAACTACACAACAAGTGCATATAAGAGTTTATCAATTACTCATCTTGTTTATGTCAGTGATCGAGATGGGGACCTGCTGAGCAGTGTCTGTGTCATAACTAACAGGTCAGTTTCATATTATATTATTATAGTTTTAACTTCCATGAAAACAGGAAGAAATCTGATTGACAGTGCATCACACAAAAATGTATTCTTCCTCATATCGTGGTCTCCCTTGCTCAGTGCCCCAAACACGTGGCCGATATATTCTGAAACGCAAGCCCCCTATTAAACTATTATTTTGAATCTTGAATTAAGCCATTAGAAACAGTATGACATTCTTTGTTTAAAGTGCGAATTGTCTAAATTCAGGAATTCGGTCATTTTTTTAAAGTGTTTGACAAACATAAAACACAGCGACACACCTGGAGGTTGTATATCAGCCTCTATGAACATTTGTATTAACGATTATAATGTCTTGCTATTGGTTTCGTTCGTTCTGTGGAACTTTTTAATATTTTCTACGATTAAATAAAGACGGCTAAATTGATTTTTTATGTTCTGTACTGGTGTATGAAGCGATTCAGTCCTGCAACGTGTTCGTTAATTTTTTTTTTAAACTTAATAAACTGTGCTTGTTTATCATTGCCACATTTTCTTTAAAACATGTTACCCTGTTCATGCGGGTAAAATATGCAACTGGCTTTGTATTCAAACACAAAATAATTGGAACATGTGAAACTTCTTTTTGTGTGTCGGCTTCATTTATTATAATAGTTTCACAAAACGGGTAACGGACATTTGCAGAATGAAAGGAATACTCTGGAATAGACACAGAGGCTTTGATTGGCTTCTCATCTTGTCCTTTATGGGTCCTAATGGAACATTTCTGTCAGCAGGAGTGAAGTCTGTTTTTTTTTGTACACCACCAGAATCTCAATAAGACATCAAAAAGAGTCAAGTTGTTGAGGCTTTTAAAGAAACTCTTAAGTGACCCAACAAGAATCTAGCACAAGAGACTTTTCAACAGACGGAGCAAAAAGAATCCATACAGATAAAAAATGAGCTGGACAAAAATATGCTTAAAGAGCTGTACATAGCTGCGTAAAGTGCTTTATTATCGGAGAATTGGTTCATAAGAGTTCTTTAAACGCAATAGCTTACAGAGTTGTTTTAACGAATATTTGCTAGCTGAATCGTTCCATGAATATTATAAGACTGGAAGAGAAGCGCAAAGTACTCATAGAAATCAGGCCCATTTGCAACCATACTGACGATGTTTAATATTTTCTAACCATATGTCATTCTTGTGTGTTTGTGTTTGTTTGTGTGTGTGTGTGTGTGTGTGTGTGTGTGTGTGTGTGTGAGTATGTGCGTGTGTGTTGAATATGCAGGCAACACAGCGACTCGGCTTTAAGCTCTGTAAGCTCGATTTTGTTCCGACTGTACGTGATTTAATCTAAAAATTCTTACTAATCATGCCATGATACCCCAAAATAAGGATGACACTCTATCATTGCAGGATTTTCGTCTATCTTCTATACTCGCTTATAAATTGTGAAATCTTGCAAACAATAAAAATTCTGATCTGCCGTGGCCTAATGCTCCTGCTGCTCGGGGTCTTTATTGTTTGTTCTACTGATTACTGCTAACAAAACTGCACAGATTCAGACCTGACGGCGCAATATAAAACGTTAGATTTAGGTCTGCGCATTATGCAATTAGACTCGTCTTATAAGCGAGTAGGAACGGTAATAATTTTCTTGACTGTATTAATGGCTTTCATTCAATATTTAACGGTATATTTTATATGAGTGTAATTCATGAAAAATTGTGTATCATTCTTCACATGATAAACATGAGTCAGCCACTCCAACTATGCCTACCGTGTCACTCTGTTTATCAATCGATGACAAACTGTGGATGACCAATCGTCTGCACTCATGTGGTTTGCATGATATTATCAAAAGCTTATCAATAGCAGCATTTATTCCGTATTCGTTTCATTGTTTGCTTTGTAGAAAGTGGTGCGATTCATAACAATGGGTCCAAAAGTGAAGAGACGTGTATTATGATAAGAACGCACGTACGCACATACATACATACATACATACATACATACATACATACATACATACATACATACATACATACATACATACATACATACATACATACATACATACATACATACATACATACATACATACATACATAAATATACAATATGTGTCTTTTTCTGTCCTGGGTCCCGAGTAGCCGAGTGGTCTAAAGCGCTCACTGTTACAGATCAATCTCGGGCTTAGCCAATGTGGTTACGTGAGAAAGCTTGCCAGTCGCTTCTCGAGAGTCGGTGGTTCTTTCTAGGGTTTTCCCGGTTTCTTCCTCCACCATTTATACTGGTCGCCATGTATAACCTATCTTGTGCTGAAAAAGCTTTAAACGCTACAACAACAACAACTTTGTGTCTTTCTGTCTGTCCAGATTGCCAAACTAGAGGTCTCAAGTTAGAAACTCGTAGCTTTATTTCAATTTTGTAATAGTGTTTTTTGTTTTTTTTTAGGTTGAAATTCATTTTAAACTGGTTCATCCCAATTTATATTTTGATTTCAAATTTCCTTACTAGGACTGACAATTAACCTAGTATGTAAGATTTTGGTGTCCTAAGAGCTCATCTTGATCTGCACAATCGTTTGCGATGTTGTGTATTTGGGGTTTACGCGACCATTTGTTGTAGGTAATTGCAGTTCGACAGCTTCTATGTAGGTGCAGCTTGTCATAATCATCATCATACATACATGCCAAGTCTCCCGTTTTGTCGGGGAGTCTTTTGGTTTTTGATCCTATCTTTTGATCTATCGATTTGCTGACAAGATCTCCCGGATATTAGGAAAAAATCCTGCCAAGCAAGCATAGGTATTTCCAGCTAAAACAACAATTCGTCCCCATTGAGAATTATATTCTTAAGTATTAGTATTCACGTGACCATTTGACCTCTGATGTCATTGACATGTAGGTTGCGAAATTTGTGAAGTCATGTAACTCGGAATAAAAATGGCGAGATTCAGCTAAAATTTTTCAACGCTGTAGATTCGGCTAGTCTGTCAGCAGATTAAAGATATAACGAATGCTATACTCCATATATCTGAGAAAATAAATAATATTCCTATCGATTTCATGCAGGTATATATTGATGAAAGAAGGTCGTTAAAGTTTGCTAGACCTTCTATGTCGACACAAAATGGTGTCCGCGAATTACAGTTTTTAGATAGGGAATGGACTCTGACCCTACACCCCAACATAAATGTCTAAATATCAAAAATGGGATAATAAGGGTCAGAGTAAACTCAGATTACACAGCTGCAATACACATTCGAACATTTCTAGTGGTGGAAAAATGATCTCACAAGGCACTTGAAAAGTATGCAGCACATTGCAAATGAGAAATCGTCACATAATGTGCCTAAAGTAACGCAAATGTGTGCACCAACATCAGTAGACAGTGTCACTAATGCAGAGGTTCTGTTTGACAACTTTATGGCAGAGCATAATTTACCATTCTTGGTTGCTGATTATTTTAGTGAGCTGTATAAAGTTATGTTTCCTAACTAGCAAATTGCTCAGACATTTCACTACAAAAGAACTAAAGTAACAAACATTGTTAACAATGCACTGGGTACAATGTATGACAAGCAAGTAATTTTACTATGCAAAGAAAACCCATTCTCAGTGATGATGGATGAGTATAATGACAGTGGTGATGAAAAGTGTGTAGCAATTCTTGTAAGGGTGTTTGACAGTCACAGATGACAACCAAATTCCTGGCTATGTCCATTTGCAATATTGATACTAATGAAAACCTTTTTAACTGTCTTCAAGAAGTCTTAACAAACACACATAACCTAGTAGGGTTTAGTAGTTGACAATGCAAATGGTTGGATAAAAAAAATCCGTCCTCTCCAGAGTTCATAAACTTAGGAGAAAAAAATGTCATTACGCTAATCTCCCTGATTTGGACCCAATCTTCCTGATTTTGAATATAAATCTCCCTGATTTGTTTCCAAAAACATGGCATGTATACATAATGTGGTGTTAACTAGGATGAATTTGACTTAACAGCCGGTGGGAGGCAGGTGGAGTTTTACAGCTGATTGTAAGCAGGTGGAGCTGGTGACTGACAGCTGATGGTAGGTAGATAGTTTGACAATTGGTGGTAAGTAGGTTGAGCTTGACTTACAGCTGGTGGTAAGTAAGTGGAATATGACTCGCCGCAAGTGGTAGGTACGTGGAGTTTGACAGTTGGTCGTAGGTGGAGCTTGACTGACAGATAGTGGTAGGTAGGTGGAGTTTGACAGTTGGTCGTAGGTGGAGCTTGACTGACAGATAGTGGTAGGTAGGTGGAGTTTGACAGTTGGTTGTAGGTGGAGCTTGACTGACAGATAGTGGTAGGTAGGTGGAGTTTGACTGTTGGTCGTAGGTGAAGCTTGACTGACTGATAGTGGTAGGTAGGTGGAGTTTGACATGTGGAGACAGGTAGGCTGAGATTGATTGACAGCTGGTGGAAAGAAAGTGGAATTATGACTGACCGCAGGTGATAGGTAGGTAGAGCTTGACTGTTGGTCGTAGGTGGAGATTGACTGACAGATGGTGGTAGGTAGGTAGAGTTTGTCAGGTGGAGATAGGTAGGCTGAGATTGATTGACAGTTGGTGGAAAGAAAGTGGAATTATGACTGACCGCAGGTGGTGGGTAGGTAGAGTTTGACTGTTGGTTGTAGGTGGAGATTGACTGACAGATGGTGGTAAGTAGTTGGAGTTTGACAGGTGGAGACAGGTAGGCTGAGATTTATTGACAGCTGGTAGAAAGAAAGTGGATTTATGACTGACCACAGGTGGTAGGTAGGTAGAGTTTGACTGTTGGTCGCAGGTGGAGATTGACAGATGGTGGTAAGTTAGTGGAGTTAGACAGGTCGTAGGTGGAGCTTGTCTGACAGCTGGTGATCAGTAAGAGGATTGGCAATGACAATTTCTGTACATTGAAAGAACAACGACTTCCATCTGGCTGTGTCATGGACATAATCCTTATTTTTCCTTTTGTGTAGATTTTGGCACAGTCTTAAGTCAGTCTAGTTACTGAATATTATGGCATTTTTATGATTTTAGGCGCATCATAATTGTATTAATCTAAGCACTAAGTCTTTATTTATTTTAATTTCTTTCTAAATATAAAAGAGCAGTGTTGCCAACGTCAATTCTATAAAATCTTGATCGCTGTTAGTAACAATTCACGATAAAGACTTAAAAGTTTGATGCATTATGCCGGACCTGCCTATCTTCATGAAGTTCCAAGATATCCTGATAAATTTATACGGTAATTTAACATTCAGCTGTTATACATTTTGTAACAAACCCATTACGTGCATTATTTGTATTTATATCTCGGTCTTTTAGAGTTTAGTGATTATTGATATGGGGAGTAGGTGTTAGTAAGAATATTTTTTTTTAATCGAGTGATTAGCAAGTATTTTAGAGCAGGCGTCATAATGTACTATGTTCACAGGCTGTTTGTTTGCATAGCTTAGTGTTGTAAAATTGTATTGTCTTAATATCAAGCATTATTGGGATATTCTCAAGTATAGGTGTTAAGTAATTTGAATAGGACAAATTAGGCGTCTGGATCGTGTTTATTACTACATGTCATGAAATGCCCAAATATGACTTAGAAATGCGCGCTGATATTTATACCAATCTGAGGTAAGAAAAACCCCATGCAAAGTATGAAATTAGAGTCTAGTGAATAGGTGGTCGTTAATATGATTAGAGAAAAATCATTGGTTATATTAGCACGTTTAAGAACCAAATCATCGACTATCGACAGGCAACGAGAACAGTTACCTAACTATCACGCATTGGTGTCCTAACTCGAATCCGCCTTGCATAAAAGGAAAAATGGAAAAAGGTTATATTAAGAACTCGGCGAGCTCGGGGACCAACTTTTTAGGAACACAAAAATGTACTGCTCAGCTCCCACCAGAGACGCCCCACCCCCAGCATCCAATCTTAAACTGTAAGGTACACGATAATCTGTCCCTTCCATTTCAATCTTAAACTGTAAGGTGTATGTTAACCTGTCACTTCCATTTTAATCTAAAACTGTAAGTTGTATGATAACCTGTAAAAAAATAATGTGTCAAATGACGCCCATATGCTGTTACAGTTGTGTGTCTGTGTGTGTGTGTCTGAGAGAGAGAGAGAGAGAGAGAGAGAGAGAGAGAGAGAGAGAGAGAGAGAGAGAGAGAGAGAGAGAGAGAGAGAGAGAGAGAGAGAGAGAGAGAGAGAGAGAGAGAGAGAGAGAGAGAGGTTACGACAAGAGTTTATTGTCTATCAAAAAGTGAAAATTTGAGGCCCGACGTAGGAGGCGTTCGTATGCCTTTTTGCCACAACCAAGAACGCATGGAAGTGGCCTGGCTTATAAAGGTCGTTAGATTAATTATCTATATTTATTTCTCTGCCCAACGGAAATGACTCCCTGTGTGGCATATAAGACTCGAACAGCTGTGCCACTAGCCACTGCGCCTATGATTCATAACTCATATGGGGACGGACGATTGCGATCACGGACATCTCAAATTTGCTTGGTTTCTAGTCTTGGCTCAGCCAAGACGCGTGTATGTGAGAAAGCTTGCCAATAAAATTCCGTAGTCTGTGCGTGCGTGCATTCACTGATGCAGGGTATCTGTTTTGATATTCAGATCCAAATGTTAGAATTGTTTATATTGTAGCAAGTAAATTATTTCAATGTTTCATTGATGAGGGACACGTGTTTTCGATTCCCGTATTGCTTCAACTTTCTTAGTATCGTATCGATACAGTTCTGAGCATTTGTTGTTTTTATTTTTTTGTTGTTGGATGATTTAGCCTTTACGATAAAGCGATTAAATCATGCCATTACTGAATAACATGGTATTTTAAAGTCTACACACTTGTTTATGCTGAAAAAAGAACATTTGTCCTAACTATCGATCACTGATTTCTATTCGGAGTCATATTTTTATTAGGGATTGTTGGGTTTTGAGCAACATAAATTGACGGTGAATGCAAGGTAATCAATAGTTTCAATTTTACTTTTATGATTATACAATTATTTCCAAACATACTTTAGAAAATGTTTATACATTTAAAATAAGAGCCTAGCTCTTTTAATAAGATCCAGTGTCAATAAAATTTTCTGATGAATAATATTTACACAGACATCAAGAAAGTAGATGAAGATAACAAATTGTGATAATAGTCGATTGCATTGTATTCACTTGTGTTAATAACTCCCAACCTTGTATTGTCCAATAATCTAAAAGATTATTTAATGCTTCCAACCCAGGGATTTAATAGTACCAGAACCCAGAACTATGCATTCCATGTACAGAAAGCTCGTCCGCTGCATTACAGTATGTAAATCAAAACTTTCCATATGTAGAACGTTCGTCCGCTGCATTACAGTGTGTAAAGCAAAACTTTCTATGTGTAGATGGTTTATCAGCCTCATTACATTATGTAAAGCAGATCAAATGTACATCATACACCCTTGGAAGAGTGAAAGTCTGAAGGTAGTAACCACAGCTGCTGATTCTGTGAGAATTACATTACAGGTTTAAATGAACAACGGAATTCTGTATTTAGTACTGTACCCTCTATGTTTCCCAATCGTACTTTCATGTTTAATTTTACATTTATGTAATATCTAAAATTTAATCAAAAGATAAATGCCCAATGAAGGTCATATATTTTTGATTTAATTGAATGTCTCTGCACATAGAAAGAAAATTACTTCATCATCTTTCCGGGCCCTCTTCCAAATAACATGCGTTCCATTAATAATATACTATAATATAAATACCGTTATCAGTTACGTCAGGTCGGTCCAATCCTACTACCATAAGTAGCAATACACGGTACTACTTGGGGTTGTTGTTACAGAGTACACACGGCTTTCTCTGAAAATTCATCTCTGGTGGATCAGTTGAAGGCAGTTGAAGGCTGATGACGAGAGCTCCTGTGGAGAGAGCAGAACACCAATTCAGGTGCAATGGAAACTGGTAGATACTCATTGCATATGGACTCATTTCTAAACATTTCAACCTTGTCAAGCCGCTGGATTCAGACAGGTCTGAACGATTGAGTAAGGTTACTCTGCGCAATTTTCTCTCACTTACATCCAATCACTCACAAAACATTACGTCATTCCATTGCACCCAATGATACCTTCATGTCTGGTGGTAATTGTGGAGCGGTAAAGCAGCAGGTGTCTATGCATTTCAAGATGTAGCTGCAGACGGCTTAGGGCACAGGACCGCTTTTCACTGAGCGGACCATCTTAGGATCACATTGCCTGCAAATATGCCGCACGGGGATACCATCTTAGCAGTTGAAAATCTAACAAGAAGGGACCGCTCAGGTGGCCTTCTGGTTAGAGCATCCACCTCGAATGCGAGAGGTCGTGGGTTCAAACCCCGGTCGAGTCATACCAAAGACGTTAAAAAATGGTACTAACAGTTGCCTCGCTTGGCACTCAGTATTAAGAGGTCTAAGTTAGGACTGGTCAGCCACATGTCTGCGGCATGATACCCCAATGCCAGACATCACTATAAACTGTCACACTGCATACATTGTAGCAATATTACTGAAAAATTGTTAAAGCTAAGTTAAAAATCTAAATCATTCACTCTCTCTCTCTCTTTCTCTCTCTCTCTCTCTCTCTCTCTCTCTCTCTCTCTCTCTCACACACACACACACACACACACACACACAAGAAACAAGAAAAAAACTGACGCAACTCACCATCGGTGCATGGAATATGCGCACACTAATGGACAGTTCATTAGTATACAGACTAAAGAGAACAACTCTTGGTTGAAACTTGGCAGAGTCAACATCCAGAGACCATCTTAGAGTAGCCTACGAAAAGAAGAACGAAGTGAAGCTGGTGATGGGTTCTCCTTCATATCACTGCTAGTCATTAAGCTTACAAACCTCAAAATGGCATTTGGAATTTGCAGACTAATGCAAGACTCCCACTGTCTGGTAAAAGACATGCAACTATCAACGATTCATATGCACTCACCATGACGAAATCAGATGAGATAAAGGGCAAAGTGTATGAGTCCCTATTTTGCAGAAGTACGGAAGGGAGACAAGTTCATCATCGTTGTTGACTTCAATGATCGATAAAGAGACATGGTCAGGTGTTTCTGACAAAAGTGGTTTTGGCATCTGCAATAACAACAGACCCATCCTGTGAAGGAAATGCACCGAACACGACTTCCTAATCACCGGCAAAATTGTCCGCCTGCCAAACCCCAAAAAGACGTTTGGGATGCACCACAGTCCAAGTACTGGCCTCTAAATAACTACGTTAACGTCAGGAGAAGAGGCAAGAAGTATGTCCGAGTGAAGAAGTCCATAAAAATGCAGAACGTTGGAATGACCTTAAGCTCATAGTATCTAAAAGAAATATGCAGATTCAGTCCATCAAACAGCCTCAGGGCAGTAAAAATGGCCATAAACATCAATGTCTTCATACTGAAACCAGAGAATGTGAAATAGATAGGACTGTTCAATCAAACAGAAACATGTGATCTGAAATCCGAGAACGTCGCATAAACTTTGGACATTTTTGTGTAATCAGCGACAACACGAAACCTAGGTCCCACCATACGTCAATGTCAACATGGGTTGGATGGTAACGATGTTGCCATACATAGAATACTCAACGATAAATATCAGTTACAAAAGGACAGTCCAGAAGACATCATCGAAAGGCAGACTTCAAGAATATCAAGATGATTGTTAGGTGCAACTTCAGTGTTGCAAAAGTCACAGCTGAGCAACAATGCAGATGAGATTCAGTACTACACAGAAAGGACATGGATGACATTAGAAACTTCTATGACATTCTAAAGACAATCCACGTGTCACAACCATCAGGAACATCCCCGAAACTGAATACAGAGAACCACGCTGCTGGCTAACACAGAATAAATACTACAAAGTTGGGCTGGTAATACTTTAACATCATCCTTAGTTTACAATCGTCTCTCAGTGTGAAGGCAATTAATCAACTGCCCCAAGTGGAAATAACCACATCGCATGCGGATCCTAGAACGCTGACTGAAACTAAAATTAATTTACCTGCCGTAAATCGGCAGATCATCTGAAGCATATGCTATACCATCATACGTATAAAAAGTTGGAGGCTCGATTCATGGCACACAATCGTACCTAACTCTTCCAGTCAATGTGAGCTCAAGGAACTATACTTCAGGACTATTAGGATACATCCTTTGACCAACAATTCTGGAAAGCCATCGTGGCATCTCCTTGCTGTCAATAGCAGGTAGTAGCCAGCAAAATCCTCTCCAGAATTCTGCTAAAACGCCTAAACGTCAGCGTGACTTCAGGAAAGGACAAGGGATATTCGTACCTCATCAACTTTAGAAGATCTTTCAGAAATAAATCTACAAACCTGTGCATTACATTCACCGATCTGACAAAAGCTTTGAACACAGTCAGTATTTTTGGCTTCCGGAACATCATGGCCTAATTGGGTTGCCCAGATCATTCATTGTCATGGGTTTGCAATTCCATGACGACGATGATGTTGAGTCATCTGAACGATTCCCAGTCATCACTAGAGTCAAGCAAGGTTGTCAGATGGCCCTAACCCTTTTCATTACGATATTCTCTACCACACCCAGGGACTGACATCAGATAATGAACTGATGGCACGGTCTTAATTCAGAGGAGTTTACGGTCAAAGGTTGACGATGTCTGCAGTGTGGCAACATATAGTGATGCCTACCACTGCAGCATCATGCAGCAGATATGTAGCATCAAGTCACACCCAATCGCACTATCCTGACAGCAGGCCGAACACTCATAATAGTATTTTCTTAGTACCGAGCGTCAATGAGACAGCTGCAAATACCATTTGTATAAGACTTTGGTAAAACTTGGCCGGGGTTTTGAAATCGCGACCACCCGCATCCGGTGCTGATGCTGAAACCATGAATGCCTCCGGAGCAGTACGTAATTGACTGATCGTGATCTCGTATTTTTTGTCGACTTTTTCCTGGATGCCAAATCTGAGTTTGATATGCAACAAAGTATGGCCAAACCCTACTGGCAATGGACAATTCACCTGTCTACTGGCAATGGACAATTCACCTGTCTACTGGCAATGGACAATTCACCTATCTACTGGCAATGGACAATTCACCTATCTACTGGCAATGGACAATTCACCTATCTACTGGCAATGGACAATTCACCTATCTACTGGCAATGGACAATTCACCTATCTACTGGCAATGGACAATTCACCTATCTACTGGCAATGGACAATTCACCTATCTACTGGCAATGGACAATTCACCTATCTACTGGCAATGGACAATTCACCTATCTACTGGCAATGGACAATTCACCTATCTACTGGCAATGGACAATTCACCTATCTACTGGCAATGGACAATTCACCTGTCTACTGGCAATGGACAATTCACCTATCTACTGGCAATGGACAATTCACCTATCTACTGGCAATGGACAATTCACCTATCTACTGGCAATGGACAATTCACCTGTCTACTGGCAATGGACAATTCACCTATCTACTGGCAATGGACAATTCACCTGTCTACTGGCAATGGACAATTCACCTGTCTACTGGCAATGGACAATTCACCTGTCTACTGGCAATGGACAATTCACCTATCTACTGGCAATGGACAATTCACCTGTCTACTGGCAATGGACAATTCACCTGTCTACTGGCAATGGACAATTCACCTATCTACTGGCAATGGACAATTCACCTATCTACTGGCAATGGACAATTCACCTATCTACTGGCAATGGACAATTCACCTGTCTACTGGCAATGGACAATTCACCTATCTACTGGCAATGGACAATTCACCTATCTACTGGCAATGGACAATTCACCTATCTACTGGCAATGGACAATTCACCTGTCTACTGGCAATGGACAATTCACCTATCTACTGGCAATGGACAATTCACCTGTCTACTGGCAATGGACAATTCACCTATCTACTGGCAATGGACAATTCACCTGTCTACTGGCAATGGACAATTCACCTATCTACTGGCAATGGACAATTCACCTGTCTACTGGCAATGGACAATTCACCTATCTACTGGCAATGGACAATTCACCTGTCTACTGGCAATGGACAATTCACCTATCTACTGGCAATGGACAATTCACCTGTCTACTGGCAATGGACAATTCACCTATCTACTGGCAATGGACAATTCACCTATCTACTGGCAATGGACAATTCACCTATCTACTGGCAATGGACAATTCACCTGTCTACTGGCAATGGACAATTCACCTATCTACTGGCAATGGACAATTCACCTGTCTACTGGCAATGGACAATTCACCTGTCTACTGGCAATGGACAATTCACCTATCTACTGGCAATGGACAATTCACCTATCTACTGGCAATGGACAATTCACCTGTCTACTGGCAATGGACAATTCACCTGTCTACTGGCAATGGACAATTCACCTGTCTACTGGCAATGGACAATTCACCTATCTACTGGCAATGGACAATTCACCTATCTACTGGCAATGGACAATTCACCTGTCTACTGGCAATGGACAATTCACCTGTCTACTGGCAATGGACAATTCACCTATCTACTGGCAATGGACAATTCACCTATCTACTGGCAATGGACAATTCACCTGTCTACTGGCAATGGACAATTCACCTATCTACTGGCAATGGACAATTCACCTGTCTACTGGCAATGGACAATTCACCTATCTACTGGCAATGGACAATTCACCTATCTACTGGCAATGGACAATTCACCTATCTACTGGCAATGGACAATTCACCTGTCTACTGGCAATGGACAATTCACCTATCTACTGGCAATGGACAATTCACCTGTCTACTGGCAATGGACAATTCACCTGTCTACTGGCAATGGACAATTCACCTGTCTACTGGCAATGGACAATTCACCTATCTACTGGCAATGGACAATTCACCTGTCTACTGGCAATGGACAATTCACCTATCTACTGGCAATGGACAATTCACCTATCTACTGGCAATGGACAATTCACCTATCTACTGGCAATGGACAATTCACCTGTCTACTGGCAATGGACAATTCACCTATCTACTGGCAATGGACAATTCACCTGTCTACTGGCAATGGACAATTCACCTGTCTACTGGCAATGGACAATTCACCTATCTACTGGCAATGGACAATTCACCTATCTACTGGCAATGGACAATTCACCTGTCTACTGGCAATGGACAATTCACCTGTCTACTGGCAATGGACAATTCACCTGTCTACTGGCAATGGACAATTCACCTGTCTACTGGCAATGGACAATTCACCTGTCTACTGGCAATGGACAATTCACCTGTCTACTGGCAATGGACAATTCACCTATCTACTGGCAATGGACAATTCACCTATCTACTGGCAATGGACAATTCACCTATCTACTGGCAATGGACAATTCACCTATCTACTGGCAATGGACAATTCACCTATCTACTGGCAATGGACAATTCACCTATCTACTGGCAATGGACAATTCACCTATCTACTGGCAATGGACAATTCACCTATCTACTGGCAATGGACAATTCACCTATCTACTGGCAATGGACAATTCACCTATCTACTGGCAATGGACAATTCACCTATCTACTGGCAATGGACAATTCACCTATCTACTGGCAATGGACAATTCACCTGTCTACTGGCAATGGACAATTCACCTATCTACTGGCAATGGACAATTCACCTGTCTACTGGCAATGGACAATTCACCTATCTACTGGCAATGGACAATTCACCTGTCTACTGGCAATGGACAATTCACCTATCTACTGGCAATGGACAATTCACCTATCTACTGGCAATGGACAATTCACCTGTCTACTGGCAATGGACAATTCACCTATCTACTGGCAATGGACAATTCACCTATCTACTGGCAATGGACAATTCACCTATCTACTGGCAATGGACAATTCACCTGTCTACTGGCAATGGACAATTCACCTATCTACTGGCAATGGACAATTCACCTATCTACTGGCAATGGACAATTCACCTATCTACTGGCAATGGACAATTCACCTATCTACTGGCAATGGACAATTCACCTATCTACTGGCAATGGACAATTCACCTATCTACTGGCAATGGACAATTCACCTATCTACTGGCAATGGACAATTCACCTATCTACTGGCAATGGACAATTCACCTATCTACTGGCAATGGACAATTCACCTATCTACTGGCAATGGACAATTCACCTATCTACTGGCAATGGACAATTCACCTATCTACTGGCAATGGACAATTCACCTATCTACTGGCAATGGACAATTCACCTATCTACTGGCAATGGACAATTCACCTATCTACTGGCAATGGACAATTCACCTATCTACTGGCAATGGACAATTCACCTATCTACTGGCAATGGACAATTCACCTATCTACTGGCAATGGACAATTCACCTATCTACTGGCAATGGACAATTCACCTATCTACTGGCAATGGACAATTCACCTATCTACTGGCAATGGACAATTCACCTATCTACTGGCAATGGACAATTCACCTATCTACTGGCAATGGACAATTCACCTATCTACTGGCAATGGACAATTCACCTATCTACTGGCAATGGACAATTCACCTATCTACTGGCAATGGACAATTCACCTATCTACTGGCAATGGACAATTCACCTATCTACTGGCAATGGACAATTCACCTATCTACTGGCAATGGACAATTCACCTATCTACTGGCAATGGACAATTCACCTATCTACTGGCAATGGACAATTCACCTATCTACTGGCAATGGACAATTCACCTATCTACTGGCAATGGACAATTCACCTATCTACTGGCAATGGACAATTCACCTATCTACTGGCAATGGACAATTCACCTATCTACTGGCAATGGACAATTCACCTATCTACTGGCAATGGACAATTCACCTATCTACTGGCAATGGACAATTCACCTATCTACTGGCAATGGACAATTCACCTATCTACTGGCAATGGACAATTCACCTATCTACTGGCAATGGACAATTCACCTATCTACTGGCAATGGACAATTCACCTATCTACTGGCAATGGACAATTCACCTATCTACTGGCAATGGACAATTCACCTATCTACTGGCAATGGACAATTCACCTATCTACTGGCAATGGACAATTCACCTATCTACTGGCAATGGACAATTCACCTATCTACTGGCAATGGACAATTCACCTATCTACTGGCAATGGACAATTCACCTATCTACTGGCAATGGACAATTCACCTATCTACTGGCAATGGACAATTCACCTATCTACTGGCAATGGACAATTCACCTATCTACTGGCAATGGACAATTCACCTATCTAAGCAACAAATTGTCACGCGAAACCAACGACAGAATTGCTAAAGCAAGTGTAACCTTTCACAGACTGCGCAAGTGTGTGTGTGTGTGTGTGTGTGTGTGTGTGTTTGTGTTTGTGCGTTTGTGTGATAACGATAAGGCATTAATCTGCGAACAAAACTGAAAGCCTGCAGGTTAGGATTTATGTTGATCGAAATTATAAACGAGTAAAGACGGTAAGTGTCACAGCAGTAGTAGTATGGGGTACATATTCTGTGAGAAATTTAGACTCCAATTTTCGGTATTGACATTTCCTAGCATTTACTGTTTGAGATTTAGGTTCATGGATTAAGTCATGATATATTGTATCACATTTACATTCAATCACAGACGTTTGTAATTGCTGTTTTTTAATGTATTTATGGCTTAGCAACAAAAAAGCATGGTTGCTACGATTAGCTCAAGTAGCAATATATGATTTAAATTCTACTGTCTCACCCATATGACATGGTCTAAAAGACTTACTGTATTCAGAGTTTTATTATCTGATATATAAAACATTTACGTTGGGATTGATAGATTTCGTCCATTCATGTGGATAAGAACGCAGTAGCTTTTGTGCACGTCACATGATCAATTTGTCATAATAACTTTTTTATTAGTTATAATTCAGCATACAACTGAAGTACTTATAGGTTACTGCATTTGTGCGGGAAAACATGAACGAGTGTTTTTTTTTTTCTTTCTGAATAATAATAAGAATGTACCACTTTTGGGAGTGAAGTATTAATCCTAAGGAAAAAAAGTTTCATATTTTGCCGTTCAAATGCAGTAACCTTTTTATTATATACCCATTTTGTTTTTCCTACCTAAAGCTTAACAATCAAGGAATACGCTACAATAAGTAAAGTAACTGAATTTATATGCTGCATTTAAAAAATACACAACCGTAGATATATCAATGCACTGAAATAATACTAATGCGCAGGTAATACCGCCAATCTACCTCTTTAAACTTGAAATTTAGTCATATTTCGAAAAATACTTATACAGTTGGTCTGCTCTGGAATGTACGGATTTTGTTTTTATGTTGAACCAACTGAATTCTATTTTTCTTCTTATAATGGACTGTATTTATTGGGTCGAATCAGTGCAGTAAGGAGATTGGGATTTTAGGTCGAAATGTAGTCTAAATTACAGTACAGTAATGTCATTTGGATTTCCAACACTAAGAAAGCACATTTTCAAGAAATTCACGATTCATAAATGTAAGTATATTTGCCATTCCTATTACCAGCGAAAGAAGACGTGTTTATTCCCTGTTGCTTGCGAGCTTGTTGTTGGAAGAACCCCAGGTATTATATTTACCATGCAGTGATTGTCTTCTATCACTAGCCGAACAATTGTTGTGGACATTGCGAATATCACGTTCATTCGTTTGGTCCTTTGACAGGTCAATTGTGAATCAATAAACTCATCCACATCGTTCACTTTATCATCTCTATTTTCAAAGAGACGAAACAGTTTCTTTTAGTTCATCCACAAACAAATATAATAAACTACGATGTAAAGCGTCTGCTACATTAGTGTGGTGTACATAGTTTGTTTACAAAGTCGTTCCCAATAAATTATTTCTATTTTAAAAGCATGTGTCGTGCGCTATAAAGGTGTTCAGTATAGTAAAATATTGCTCGAATCTGACACTGTAAAGTTAACGGAAAAATGAGCATGTAATAATTCATGATTTCTTCAAAGACTGCTGGCCGATAATTTACAGAGCAAGTTCAGTCCTCAGTTTTAAAAGCCTTTCTTCCTTAATGAGAGAATAAAGTAAGAACTGTAGATCGAACATGAACACTCCCACAGCTTAAAAGTGTAGCTTCGTGAAGATTTCTGAAGCAATTTCGTGTTTTACCAGTATAAAGCTTCAATCGGAAAAAGTCCTATCCTAGCAACATATTTCATCTGATCTTAATCTTTCCTACACCTTCATTAATGCAGCTGACATTAAACCCAGACACACTTCCAGCGCTTTTCCGATGGAAAATACACAATCCCTTGATTATAGACGCGAAATGCGCCAGGTCAATTATAGGTAAATCACAGGTAAGCTGGCACACGAATCTCCACACATAACGATACCTAATTGACCATCAGAAAAATGTATAAGCATATATGTGCTACGATGACGACGATCCACAGACTGCAAATCGACCGGTCATCAAAGCGCAAGGAACATTTTCAAATGAAGCAGGAAATTATTACTGGAAATAACAGGTAATCGGCTAATTAGAGACAATCTTATTGTTGTTTTCCACTGAATTTACCAATGGCTAGAGGTGATTTTGACGTACATATAGAAAAATATTAAAATTTTTAAAACTTACATATTTCTACTACATGTAAATAAATAAACAAAAAAAAAACCATTTGAAACCTTATGTGAATACAATAAGCATATAAATTCAACGAAAAAATCAGAGTTGAAAGAAATGGATTGACAAAACATATTGTTTATGTAAGTAGTATTCCACCAACCAGTACTTGTATCAGGTAGGGATAGCACATTATGTTTGGGTTTTTTTTGGGGTTTTTTTTGGGCTTTATAAGAGTGTCTTCTGTTTAAATTAGACTTATGGATTAGCTATGCGCTTATTTCTGCCAAAATATATGTAAGAAAACACAACAGTATGGAAAAGAAAACAGTAGTGAAGATTTAAAGTAATGTAACATTATTGCTTGGATTAAAGCTCAGTGCTGCACCATCAATATATAAATTGGTATTTGACAGAAAATCCAAATATCACCTGATTATTGCATTATATGCCAATTAATATCTTCTATCCTCTATAACATGGTTCTCTTCTACATAGAAGTCGCATTTTGTTGTCAAAGATCAAGCATAAAATAGTGAGAGAAAATATGCCACATATGCAAGAACTATTATTTCCTGGGTTGTTTTTATTTAATTTAGTGTTTTTGTTTTACCCGTTGCAAAATTCACTGTACAGTAGAGTATATACATAAAAAATATCACCCACTCCCCCTTCCCCGAAAAGACACATAACCAAAAGGAAGAATGGTTCATCGCAATACAGTACATGTATTAATGGAATGGTTACTTCTGATTTCTATATATTGCTCCCTTAAATATCTTTCTTATACAAAGTTTGATCCGTACAGCATTTTTCCTCCTTACATTTCGGAGCTACATGTAATCCTATGGAAGCAAATTATTTCTCATGTCCGTCTCTATGCACCCCTCAAGGTACATTAGACTTGCCGTCTCTATGCACCACTCAAGGTACATTAGACTTGCCGTCTCTACGCACTACTCGAAGCACATTAGACTTAGTAGATATTGACGTACGACGAGTATTTGACAAGAAAGGAAATTTTCACTGAATGTTAAGTTGATTACACTGAGTGTTGGACGTCATGTTCAACTCCAGCATGACCTTAACAGACGGCAACTGACTAATGCAAGCACTTATGGAGCAAGTACCATCTGCTTTCAGATAAAGGTTTGAAATAAAATTTACAGAACTTGGAATGTTTTGATTTACGATTAATCGTAAACACTGATAAAATACAAGTTAAGACCTTACAAATCGATTGATTCTTTTTCATTTAGATGCAGTTTGAAATAATTCAAAGTTAGAAATAATCGAAAGTTGGAAATAATACAAAGTTGACGAAAAGCCTTATTTAAGAGTTTCCAGGACAATATAGGTTACACTTCAACATGACTTGTACAAAAACTGATCATGTAGATCTGGAAATGTTCGTTTAATTTTCTACGTATATGATGAGATCCAATGCATTAGTTAGGAGTTTGGATACATGGAATTTAACTTACAAATGTTAGGCAATAACTTGGAAACAGTAAATAAATAACAGTATTGACCATGTTAAGTGTTTTGGAATGAACGGATTAGTTCAGACCAAGTGCCCTTTCTGTAACCAGGCGATTGACACCTGTTTGCATTTGTCAAATGCACAAAAAAAAAATCAACTGGCAGAACTCAATAAATATTTAACCTTCTGTCTATGGTCTAATGCTGTTTTCTATTAGATTCATTTAACAGCCTTCTCATTAGAAAAAAAATCTTCAGGAATTGTCAGTGACAGAACATGAATGATTTTGGTGACTGTAACGGGATATAAAAAAATCTCATGGTTCCAATTAGCATCGTGATACAAAACAACGGGATGTCATAATATCTCACTGTCTCAATTAGGGTAATGATTCCTATCAACGGGATGTCATAATATCTCACTGTCTCAATTAGTGTAGTGATTCCTATCGACAGGTTGTAATAATATCTCAATGTCCCAGTTAGTGTAGTGATGCATATCAACGTGATGTCACAACATCTCAATGTCCCAATTAGTGTAGTGATGCATATCAACATGATGTCATAATATCTCACTGTCCTAATTAGTGTAGTGATACCTATCAAGGGTTCTCATAATATCTCAATGTCCCAATTAGTGTAGTGATGCACATCAACAGGATATCATAATATCTCACTCTCCCTATTAGTGTAGTGATAGTTATCAACGGGTTGTCATAATATCTCAATGTCCCAGTTAATGTAGTGATGCATATCAACAGGATATCATAATATCTCACTGTCCCTATTAGTGTAGTGATACCTATCAAAGGGTTGTCATTAGATCTTACTTTCCCAGTTAGTGCTTTGATACCTATCAACGCGAAGATGTAACATCTCACTGTCCTCAGAGGCCCCCGCAGAATTATCTTGGGGGTGGGGAAACATATAGTAGTCACGTAACAAGTTTTACGGATATAGGCCAAAACATTTTTATAGGTGAAATTCGGGGGCACTTGTCCCCACCCCCATCCCTTGCACCTATGTGCACTCTACCATGACTTAAAATTCGTGTAGTGATACCTATCAACAGCATATCATAGCATCTCGCCGTCTCTATTAGTGTTAATTATCAACGGGATGTCATAACATCTCACAGTCTTAGTGTAGAATAATTGAAGATGTTTCTTTCTAAAGAAATTTCCTCTAAAACCCAAGATCGAATCAAACGAAAGGCATTATTCGGTCACAAAAATTTAAGCAAAGGACACGGACGCACGCACACACACACACACATATATATATATATATATATATATATATATATATATATATATATATATATATATATATATATATATATATATATGAGACTGAAAACAACAATGTATCAAATTTCATGCCATTGGTCACTCCGAATTAATAAAACAAAAACAAACAGCATAAAACAAAAACTTAACTGCTGGCAATTTTTTTTCAGCAAATTTATATAAAAACATTGTCAAATACAATTACAAACATATGGTTTTCGGTAATTCAGTAGAAAGCGTAACGTTATTAGCACTTCTCTCCAACAAGAAATAAATTATAACATCAAAGATCTCGATGCCAATATTAATGGTTTTACAGCAAATATGCATACACTTACACATGAAGCATAACGCTGAAGAAGAACTAATTAAGTACCACTCAAATGATTTAAGTTTAGTCAGTTAATTAAATCTCTTAGCCATCCTAATATAATACTGCACAGCTAAAATATTTGTGTGCTGTTTTGTACAGTTATCATAGGGGTGCCAAATAATAATGTTGGAATTGTAAGAGCGAAAATGAGTGTGTATAGGATTTGATATCTAAGATTTGAATATTTGGAAAAGTCTATAGCCCGAGCCTACAAACCCGTTGGTTTGTACCCCTCTGCCGATTTCAATAAAAGAAAATGTTAGTTTGATAAGAAGTACAAAGAGCATTCATTGATTTATATTTTTCTAACCAGTCTGTGAGTAGAATGGCCTTAACACCGTCATTGTCTGCGCGTTTCATGCTTAACGGAAGTTGTCAATATTATAGACGGACATGCCTATGACCCATTTCCAGTTCCTGGACAAGTCCATTTTCAGCGATGGGGTGTATGCGCGACTAAAGATGTACATACATATGTCGTCTGCTTCCGATATTTAGTGTCGAATTAAGCAAAGGAAAGAATGATAAAAAATTGCATTTCACGTGAAATTAACAAGTGGTTTCATTAATATGTTCATGTGTGCAAAGGAATATAATTCCAAACTCAACGTTACGGTAAGTTACGGAATTATCGAGCAGTTACCGAATAGGATGAATTACGTCATTATGATGTCGGATGGAAATAAACTACCCCATAGTGTACGGTATATGGCGTTGTGTTAGTATGGAAAGTCCGTTAAGCATGAAAGGTACAAGGGGATACCAGTATTAGTGCCATTCTGGTCACAGTCATGTTTGAAATATAAATCAATGATTCAGTTGACTTAGTTCTGCACTTAGTTCTGCACTTTTTATCACGTTAAACGTTTTAGTTATTGAAATCGGTAGGGGGTACAAACCAACGAGGATGTAGCATCGGACTATAGAAGAAAGTGTTTTGCATTGTAATTATCACCACAGGAACAGTACTTATTATTATGCATACGATTCGTATATAAACCGTAAGTTACAATCATTACAATTTGCTGTCAGCCCAGCATGTATCATCTGTGAGATTTTATCAACTGCGTAGTAGTAACATGGAGTTGTCTCCTTTTCGTGATTCAAACAGGCTTTACAATTATGTATTGAAGGGTTGTTTCTCACTTTAACGGGCAACAAGTTCCATATTCGAAAAGTAGAAGATAGAAACGAATTGCAGAACAACGTCTCTCTACACCAGTGGTTCCAAAAGTGGGCGGTGGTATTATCGGGTCGGGGTAGGGTGGGGCGATAACGCTGAATAATGCTTGTTACAGGGTAAGGTAGGGTGCGCTGAGGATAACCAAGGACGCATTGGCCTGAAAAAAGTTTGGGAACCAATGTTCTGCACATTGGGGGTTGAACATCGTTTTGAAAATTGAAAGGAGAAAGACTATTATTCTGTAAATATCAGTCGAATCAAGACACGAAGACAAGCCGGAGCTAGTCCGTGTCAAATTTTAAATAACTGAAGCAGTGTATGCTTGTAACAGCGAGGTTGTTCTTTCCCAGTTTGTTTCATGATACAATTGTGAAGGAGATGTACTTGATTGTAACACCCGTTGCTATTCTCATTGTCTCAACATTTATTTTTTCAAGAAGTTCTTTATCATTCATTGTACAATTGTCAAATGTAACTAGCATAGTCAAAAATTCAAATAATATAAAATTTATACTTTTTTTCGCAAGGATAATCGATCCAAGTTGAATTTGAGTCGTTTTAAACATTTTTGTTTCTCCCAGACTTTGCTCAGACAGGATTGTGTGCTTGCCAAGTGGCATCGCTGGATAATATAATGCCTGGTTCTTTATGCTGAGTAACATCTTGAATGTTTGTTTTGGCCATGCGTAAAATAGGACGATGGGTTCTGGTTTCGTTTTCGTGTTATTAGGATTGATTCTCTCTTGTCTGGATTAAATGTTACTAACCAATGTATGGACCGTTTCGAGAATCTTTTCAATATCAGTGTCTACGATTTCATCAGGTGTGATCTGGTAATTTCATTTGCTTTATGATGATTATGCACAAAAAGATGTCTCAGTCTCTTAATTTTCTGCAAAGATCTAACTCAAAACCAACCATGCAGTTGTTTATGATTTGGTTGGCAATGTACCGGATTGTTATGGTAGTGTCATAAACTTTTCTCTGTTAATGAAAAAAAAAATGTTTATTGAAAGTATTTTCAACCGATATCAAATTCAATCAAATCTTAATTGAAATCAGCATAATCATGTTTTTATTGGCATACAAAGGTAATTATCTTAGACACTGAAAGCTTGTTTTACATATATTGAATCATCCTTTGGAAATATAATCGATCATATTGTCATATGCTGGTATGCACGCGAAGGATAGATTAGCCACATAATTATGTTTTGCTGTACTTATTGCTTCATTGACGTAATTAGCCAGCTGCAATCAATCTTCACGTTAAAGTTTACAAAAAAACTGAATACACGTAAGAATATTTGGATGTATCCATTATTAGCTTCTTATTAAGATTGGTTATTTATTTTGGCACACATTGGATGTATGAAAAAATATGATTCTTCTTCTATATTACCGTATTTCAAAAACCACATATTTGATTCTTCATATCTTTCGAATCTTTAACCTGTTTATAGAGTTTAACTGCTATATAGACCTTAACTAATATATAGACTTTAATATAAATATATATGGAAGTCAGCAGGAAAGATAATTACATTTCTTTCAATGTATTCACGTTCTCTAAAAAGAACATGTTTAATCTTTCTTATATAATATTTTAAGCACAGTTTATATTTGTTATAATATTAACCTTTGTCTCTCTAATCCATTTTAATTATCAACGCAACAAGCAAATTTGTTATTCTGTGCGTGATATGATAAGGTTTTACGGCAGTATTTCTAAGAATCCTCAAATCTTGTTATTGGTTTTAACAGCATTTTGTTTCAACACAATGGCTATATTATTCACACAGGCAGTCGCTCCAGGTTAGCTTGGGCTGGGTTTGAACTCGAAACAGCAGGATTTAAAGTCCGACTCTCTACCAGATGAGATACAGCGACGCCTACAAATCATGTAAAAATAACACTTAACTGTAAAACATCTCAGGCCTCATCACACCAATCGTAAATAATGGTATCTGTTATCAACAGTCATATATTTCATACCAGACCCAACAAAGGGGCACCGAGTGGCCGAGTGGTCTAAAGTACTGTCCGTTACGGATCCCTGCCATCTCACCTCTATCTGCGTGAGTTCGAGTCTAAGAATCGGCGAATGTGGATATGTATGTGAGAAAGCTTGCCAGTAGTTTCTCGTTGGTCGGTGGTTCTTTCCGGTGATTCCCCGGTTTCTTCCTCCACCAATAATACTGGCCGCCATGTATAGCCTGTCGTGTGCGGAAAAATAGCGTTAAACCCAACAAGAACAACAACTGGACCCAACAGCGGGTGAACATAATCTATATATATATATATATATATATATATATATATATATATATATATATATATATATATATATATATATATATATCACGTATGAACAATCTTGGAGGGTCCTTGCATAAGGTCATATTGCAAGACGAAGGATTTAATAGTAGCCTTCAAAGCTAGGGCGTTGAGCTTATTATATATAAATTGTAATTAAAATTTAAGTTGATTAATTTTACATAATTTAATATTAGTCTTTTCTATGTCTTTTTCGATTCTTGAGACGTTTATATGCTATCTTGGATCGTCAAGATTATCCTATTGACCAGATGGATGTGTTATACTACATATTAAACCATTTTGTTTTTCGTGCGTGTGGTGTAGTTTTTTGTTTTACCATCTGTTCATTCCAGTGTCGCTATGGCGAGAGGCAAAGAAGAAACTCAAAATATCTAGTCATCACAAAAAATGAGTTTTGAGATTCATTTATATGTCAACTTTACGGTCAGGTTCCCCGTTATTCTCAACAAAACATAGCTTTTTAAAAATGTATTGTTTTAGAAAGAAATATTATATTCAGTTTCTAGTCTAAAATAATTCTTAAGAAAAGAATAAGATTTTCATCAAACAATATAACTGCATTTGTAAAGAGATAAGGAAGATTCTTCCCCTATTCCTGTCGCATGTGTCCAATTGTCACATAAAAATGTATATATCTAACAAATTATAAGTCGTAGCAAATTACGCGTTGTCGTGCCTTAAGGACATTATAACGTCTCTGAAGAAGAATAGAAGCAATGTTTGCCGTAAGAGTACAAGTATGTCCTTGTAAAAGCTTGTGGCGCTGCACAACCACCAAATGCCTATTGTCAGCCACATATGACCTATAATAGTCAGAATATACCATTCTTGACACACATGTTACACATTCACAAGGAAAGACCTATTTATACGAAACAATGACAATTAGCGCCTATTTGGTATCGTGTTTGCCATAGAGGATGAATGAATCATCCGTATTTAATGCTATTGGCAAAATTACAGACTGCAATTACCAGTCATGATCCAATGTGATATTATTTATATAATTATATGGTATATCATATATCAGAGTCTGTAAGTCTGTAATGTTTAGTGGCAACGAAAATATTTAATATATTAATAATTACCAGCAGAATATGAAAACGGGGCTCAGACTTATGCAGGTATATCCAGCATTGTAGTATGTTACACAAGATCCTGATAACACATCGACCAGAAGGAAGTCCTTGACTATCGGAACCCGATATGAGACTTTCAACGAGCCGATTAATCCTAAACTTTCTCCTACAGAGGGATGTTTGAACCAACAGTAAATAATTTTAAGCCTTTATGATGCAACACAGAGGGAATTATGCCGAACGAGTAAATAATTTTAAGCCTGTATGATGCAACACAGAGAATTATGCCGAACGAGTAAATAATTTCAAGCCTGTATGATGCAACACAGAGAATTAAGCCGAAGAGCAAACCAGTAAGTAATGGGAGACCTAGAATTTAGGAGAGCGTTAAGCTTGTAATCCAAAGATCGCGGGTTGGATTCGAATCCTTGCCAGCACGTCACGACTGCCTGGGATATCCTTGAGATAGGTACTTAACTCCAATTTGCTGGGCATGATAGTCACTAATGTCGTGTAAGTGCCACTAAAACCAACCAAACCAAGACATTCTAATACAATTTTCTTAGTGCATCGTAGTTTGATACAAAAAAGGAAACGCAATTATTGTTGTTACTTTCAGAACCTTAAAATATTTCATCGCGCACTTAAAATGGAAAGTTCACAATGCACCTTTTTTGAAGTAGTCAAGAGAAATATAATTAATAAATTCACCTGTCTGTCGTATAAGAGAGATAGGATGATTTTTATATAGCGAAAGTACCTATAAGTTATCAAATTAAAGACTTTTTGTAACAAACATTGGGCATATGCTGTTTGTATTTTAGTCGTCGTTTATAGAATTGTTAGATTTAAGTCATTATTTGTTTAAATAAGATTAATCGTTTTTGTTTTTTTTTAGGAAGCTATTTCTAAAAATCCATAATTAGCCAATTTTTTAGACACCGGAGTCATTCACAACGAATCGAATGCGCAAGACTTTAAGATAGCATCGATTAGTAAAAGTTCCTAGGTAATTATTGGGATATTTTCACATATAAGTGCTCAGTAATTATGGGATATTTTCTCATATAAGTGCTCAGTAATTATTGGGATATTTTCACATATAAGTGCTCAGTAATTATTGGGATATTTTCACATATAAGTGCTCAGTAATTATGGGATATTTTCACATATAAGTGCTCAGTAATTATTGGGATATTTTCACATATAAGTGCTCAGTAATTATTGGGATATTTTCACATATAAGTGCTCAGTAATTATTGGGATATTTTCACATATAAGTGCTCAGTAATTATTGGGATATTTTCACATATAAGTGCTCAGTAATTATTGGGATATTTTCACATATAAGTGCTCAGTAATTATGGGATATTTTCACATATAAGTGCTCAGTAATTTGAAGTCGGAATGATAAACTCTGCATTAGATGTTTGGGTTCTATTGGTTAGTACGTGATGCGAAATAACCAGTGTAAGGCTCAGAAATACATACTGATAAATCACAAAAAGTGAAATAAGAAAAAAAAACAAGTGTGAAATAAATCTTGTGAATGTATGGTCATTCGTTTGGTTACAGACATTTTTGTGAGATGTTAGCACATTTAAGAATAGTTAAATTAAACGACTGTTGTCTTGAGGTCCCTTGTAGATGGGAAAACGACGACCTTGAGCCAAACTGATATTGGTTTTGTTTCTGTTTGAGGTGAACTTATGATTTCTGATAGCTATAGTGTCTTAAAATGTTAAACTATTTATAATTTTAGCGGAAAATATATTTCCTTTGTGGATCAAAGGTTTCAATAAATTTATATTGTGAAAAATGAAATTATTATGTCAATACAAATATGAATATTTTTTTTTATAAAAAAAACATGATAATAGCGGGCATGCTTTCATTGCATCAATATCTTTATAAAAGATCAACATCTTTTCAAAAAGTTTATAAAATACATCTCTTAAAATATTTCAAACCACATTGTTCTAGAGAACGCACGAAGTAAAATGTTCTTCGATCTTAATATTGCCATGAGGAAAAGAAAGTTGCAATAAACTACCTTATGACGTATTGTTTCCTGAGTATCACTACAAGACTGTTGTCTGAAGTGTGATTATTGGTCAAGATTGAATTAAGAGCATATTGGATGCAAAAATTACACCTTACGGTGGATGTTGGAAAAATTCAGGCAATTTGTTATTTTTCTGGCTTTGTAATTTTCACAGCAATATAAGAGAAATAAAAACACCCACTCTATATCCGGGCACTATGCTGTAGTTGTTACATCCGAACAGTAATCAATTAAATAAATAATGATCCGTACAAATTTGTTGCTTTGTATTTTTTAGATACAAAAACCTAATATATTTTGATGAAGTAAGGGATGAAAAAGTTAAATATTAATGAATACTTTGTAATATCTTCACAACGTTTCAATCAAAGTGATAAAATTGCTTGCTGATGTGCAACACTTAAATGGGGGGGGGTATTAAGGATATAAATATTTCCGAGACACATTGACGTATTTTTGATGTTTGAATTCAACTTATTGTTTTCAATACATATATTCATTTTCTTAGATTCTTTGACGGATTGTTCTCTTGTGGTATTGCTTTGGTGAATAATATGTTTCACTGTTTATATTCTATTCAAGTTTTTAAAATTTTTATTTCTTTATTTCTTTATTTATTCAAAATAATGAGTATAAATCCCTCATATCAGCTCTCGCCGTGTGCAGTTATTGTATATAATATGAGGTTAAATGAAGTATCATGTGATTACCATATATGGCAAACTGTAGCGACATCACCAAGATAAGGAAGGATTAAGTTTTGCCGTCACTCATTCAAATTTAATTCTTAATACACAAGGGATAACTAAGACGGTAATTCTTCGGTTTCCGTTAGCCAGTTGGAAAAACACAAATCTACGCATGAATATGTATGACCAGAAATGTTATGGACAATTAAATGTTCACAGTATTTTTTTTAATTTAGGCAATAGAACGTGATTTAAAGAATAGTAAGCTTACTATGCAATATTTAGGAGAATTTCCTTCTATGCATTACTGAATTCAGGTATTCCCGAATTTCTTAAACTAATAAAATAATTTACTCAGTGACACATACATTCTCGCTGTGAATTTGTCCAAAATCACATTTACATTTGTAGCCAATGTGTATCAACACGAAGTCCTTCAATTGTAACAACGCAGAAAGGAGTCTAAGAAGGAAGTGGATTGCTAGCGTAGGATATAGATAGAAGAAATTAATCACGAACAGTGGCAATTTGGTCAATATTTGTAATAAAACTTACCCCAAGAACTGTCTATCACTCCTAAATGGTGAATTTTAATCCAATCCTTTCCCATATAATTAAGTAGCTGTCTGTTCTTCCAGCATGCGCTCTCCTCCTCTGCAACGGACAGGTTGCTGTTGCGGCTTTTAAGACGGTGTCTTGGCTTGTAATTACAGCATCAAATCGGATTAAAACGAGATTGAATTCAGCGATGATTAATAGAGCTAGGTCATGTTGCAAACATCCGTTCTTTTTTGATTGTAACAGAAAAAGAAAAAGAATAGAAAAACTTCGTGTTACTGGAATCTCAGATGTGTAGTTCATGGATTATCCCACGATTATCTCAAGTACTTGTGAAATTGTAGCATCATTGTCTACCCTCGGAACAGAACTACGCGACAGCATGCAATGCTAGAACTAAATCGGCTATCGTTTATTTTTTCCGAGGGGTCACATGAAAATGACACATTAATGATCCAAGCCTCAATTAACACTATATCGAGAGCGCCAATGGAGAAATAAAATCCGCACTGATTGAAGCTTTGACTGGTCCACAGTTATACTTCTGCAGCAGCAGCAACAGTAACGAGCTACACGGAGAGCGACAGTCGGAGAAATACATCTTGTAGTGAAGAGGAAAGATGGTATCGCAAGCTTTCGATTTGAGCGAACGGGCTATTGACATTCATGACTAACAAGATTCTAGAATTTAAAATAAATGTCCTGTGCATTCGATGGCAATCTAAACGTGTAGGGAATGAAAATTGCACAGAAATGCACTAAATTTCGTTGTCAAAATGTATCGACTTGCGGAGTATACTCGAAAGCAGCATAGTTTTCCGACGAGAAAGTGCTCTCTGTTGTGCAATTTAAAAGTTTAATTTTAGTCAATCGTTCGTATAGCTAACTGGATTATAAATTATATGGTTATTTGCCTGGTCAATGTTAAAGATTGAATCTATTTCTATTTGTGAGAAGATTTGGCATATTGTCCTAATTCACGTGCTAAAAAGCATAACAGTTACTGTTACATGTAGACTCGTACAAATTTTACAAAAGTCAACAAGCTTTGTACATTTTAACAAAAATAATTTATTTCCTTAGAAAACACAGTAAAATATGAACCAGGACTTACGGTTTGTGACAAAAATCGAAAAATTATTCCTAGAATTAAAACATATAAGTTCTATCATTAAACAGCTCTAATTGAATCCAAGTTCGAATCTCTATGAAGTTACAATATGGAAGGCGATGACGTCAGATGAGGTCGTTGTGCTGTTGGCAACAATTCCTCGTTGAAATTTTTTTTAATGTTCTGTTTTGAATTCCAGAATAAATACCCACTGAATATATTTTGTCCTTGAAATTTTATAAAATGGAAGCACTTGTGTAGTTTTTTAGAGAATGAATTATTAAATTCCAAAAAATAAATGAACTTCAAAACAAGCTGGCATCAGCAATCTAGAACACCTTGATCTCTGTGGTGTAAGAATACAACAGACTAAATTTCACTAGGACACTAGATTTAAACCCAACTAAAAACGTCATTCCGACACTTGTGTTGGGTCACATCATTGCTTAATCATCAAACCGCGCAATAAACAAAATATCATTTGTCACTTACACTAGAACAGCCTTATCTAAAAGTCATATTCTCACACTGGAAATAAAAAGAAAGACTTGTTTACAACTCAACTAACACGTGGTCCGACAATGACCTTGGTAACGTAATAGCCAATCATTTCCACTTAGTGTTTACAAGATCTATGGACCAGGGTGAGCTAAAAATAATGATAATGTAATACTTTTCATATTCTAATTAGACTAAATATTTTTTAAAAAAATCAAATCTCGTGAAAATAATGATTGCAATAAAATGCAATAAAACAAAAATATAAAAAACATGAATTTAAAATTAACAAACAAGCAATTAAATTACATATTCTTAACATCACGTTGACTACTTCGACAACAAGATATGTCCATACTGCGGCAAATTTTACTAAATTTTAAATTATTCTTCACTAAGATAGTTGTAAGTAAAATGTTTTGAACAAACTTTATTTTAGATTTTTTTTCCATCTGTGTTTGTCTTATATTCACCATGGAGGACACACGGTAATAATTGTATGAAAAAATGAGAACCAGCCTGGAAATGGGTGAACATAAAATAGAGTATATATGGATTGGCTGGCCAAGATAAGTTAATAACGTAAGTTTTTTTTGTTGTTTTCTCAGGAAACAAATTCTTTTGAGAGCTTATCCTATTTGTAACAGAGTTAAAGAGACATTGTTTTATTGACGAAATATCAATCCTTTAACGGTTTTCAATTTTGAACACTGATTATTGAAATCAGCATCCGCCACTTTGGTGCGGAATATTTCAAACCTATGTAGGTCCAGAAAATGCCGCGGCTCCAACTCTTTTCTCTACAGAGAAGCTGACATAGAGGTTTCCTCTATACCGATAAATATAGGTTTGATTATGAGCACCCGGAAATTTAAAGTTATTGATTTTTTTTTAAATATCATTGTGTTTGTATGGGTATGGGAATGAAATAGTAGTGTGAGTCCTGGAAGTGTCTGCAGTTGGTGCGTTTAAAAACATTACAATTTGATTTTATCATTTTCGATATGAATCTATTAAAATATTCCGTCTTTTTCGGACCGTTATGTTGATGAATAAGTATATTTTTCAACAAGCTTTATGTGCATTCAGACGTTTATCATATGCAGGAGTTCCTGAACCAAAGTATAGAAATGAGCACGTATAAATAAGTAAGAAAAACATACAGAAATTAAATGCACCCTCTTGTTTTAATAAAGGGATACATTTACTTTTTAAGATATAAGAACCTCTAACGACATCCTTGGAAACTGAACAACATCTTTCATGTCTATGGGTAAAATTATCGCAGAGATTACGAAGAATTGCAGAGTCTTTGTTTCACGCTTCTGATAAAATTGCTCCACAATATGGGAAAGTCACTCAAATCCCATACAATTGTTGATCTTCTGCACAGGACACACACTACATGAAAATAAATATTTACGAATGAAGTGGAAACATTGCATTGTCACAAACCGCGAAGACGAGAGTAACACTATAGATTGCGTCTACTTAATGAATGAAACATTTTCGTTGAAATGGTGGAAATTTTGAAGAGAGAATTTTGCAATACATTCTGTCGTAGACAGTGTGACAGGTGATAATTAAGTTTGAAGCATGGGCTAGACTCGCAATAAATTGCTGACTGCGAAAAATGGAATATTCTCAGTTTGGAGCTTGACTTGAATTTTAATTCGAGTTAGATATATCATTGTAAAGTACTATATCGGAAAATGACTGAGTTGAGACAATCCACGGCAATTATTTTTTGAAAACGTGTGCCATTTGAAACAGGTGTCATATAATGGTATTTTCCAGTTTAGTTATTAGTAAAGGCGGACTTAAGACCACTTTCCTGACTTTGATATCGGTATTTAGAGAAAGTAATCATGATGGGCTAAACTTAATGTGTGGGGTGGCTGTTCCCAGACCGAATGTCACGTTTTAAGAAATTTTCTTCGCAAAATTAGACAGTCTAAGTTTCTGAGACAAGACAGAAACTAGCTCCGGAAAATTACAAGTATTTAGATTGCCCAAGGGACGTATGTCAGAAAGTTGAGGATACGAAAGTGAGAGATTGAGATGCATAGTAAGGGTGAGTCAACAAAGCACAAAGTTAGTCTCAATTGCAAACAATATGTTCATTGATGTAAGTTTGTAATTATTTATTGTATTTATGCATCTTAATTTATTTTTCCGTGAGTTCAGAAATTAATTTTGCATGTATTTTGTCTTGAATGTTTATATAACTCATGTATTTTATGAATGAGTTCGGAGCTAGAAGTTTTATATGGAATGTTGTGTAGATATTTCATGCATTACTCTTATTCGTATTGTGAGAACTAATATTTTAGTTTAGAAGGTTATGGGTCCCAAAAATTTCATGCATTTCTTTCTGATGCGAATTAGGAGAAGTTAATTATCTGTCATAAGTGATATGTATCATGCATGTTGAAAATTGATTGTTCTATATTTGGATATGTATGTCAATGCATTGCTAATTAAAAAAGTAACTTAGTTAGGACAAGGAGTGGAGTCCATTAATTCATTTGTGTAATTATATTGCGAATTCTTTTCATCTGAGAATCGATGATGTTAGCATTAGGAAAATGTGTCGACTGAAGTTCAGGTGGTAATGTATAGCCACAGCGGGGTGTAATGGTTATGTAAGAGGTCTAATTATGCCATGTACTAGTAGGAAGCGAGTGGTCGCTGACAAGATATTAGGTTACGGTGCTAGGTTGTGTGTGTTATTATCTGGTTACGATCTGACCATATATTAGTTTTGCTAAATTATTTTAGACGAAATCCAATGTAAAAAAGTTAGAATACTGTTGATGACAAGAGAAGAAACAATCTGACAAGTATTTAGGTTGGGTATTATATTTTTTACAAGAAAGCAATAGCTTAGTACATGTAATGCATAGTGGAAAAGAATGCAATCTGCAACCAAGACGGTTGTAATCTCAGAGAGAGAGAGAGAGAGAGAGAGAGAGAGAGAGAGAGAGAGAGAGAGAGAGAGAGAGAGAGAGAGAGAGAGAGAGAGAGAGAGAGAGAGAGAGAGAGAGAGAGAGAGAGAGAGAGAGAGAGAGAGAGAGAGAGAGAGAGAGAGAGAGAGAGAGAGAGAGAGAGAGAGAGAGAGAGAGAGAGAGAGAGAGAGAGAGAGAGAGAGAGAGAGAGAGAGAGAGAGAGAGAGAGAGAGAGAGAGAGAGAGGAGAGAGAGAGAGACACAGAGAGAGAGACAGAGAGAGAGACAGACAGAGAGAGAGAGAGAGAGAGAGAGAGAGAGAGAGAGAGAGAGAGAGAGAGAGAGAGAGGAGAGAGAGAGAGAGAGAGAGAGAGAGAGAGAGAGAGAGAGAGAGAGAGAGAGAGAGAGAGAGAGATCAACTCCGACCTATTACCAACAGTGATAATTTCCTTATTCTTTTCCTTTAACAAGAGTTAATTAGGTAAGCCCGCATAGTAGCTACGGTTTGTTTGGAGTGTAACTTTTAAACTGAATTTAGGGAAGAAATTCGGGCTATGTCAGAGTAGGTAAACATGCGTGGAACTATTTGAGTAGAGCAGAATGACTAGAGTGGGTAGAGAAATTGGCTCTTGTGTCAATGTATAATTAGACCTGGATAGCGAGAGATAGACAGTTAGTCAAAGAATTTAAGTAGATTGGTAAGGACCAGTAAGGTTACGAAGGGGACCAGTTATCTTAATTTTTGGAGCGAAATATTAGAAAAGATTAGGAATAACAAGAGGAGCGATGGTTAGAAAGACAAGCAGCGAAGAGAGGGTTTGAAGGCTAAAGGCAAAAGGAACGACAAAAATGATCAGCGAAACTCGAGTTGGCCTGATTGCAAGCCGAAGAAAGAGCTAGGGGACGTACAGAGGCTAAGAATCGAAATTAATTATAGAACGAGTGATGACCTGAATGAACGTTATGGAACCAAAAGCAGGCGATCAGAAGACTGACGACAGATACAGATCACCGTTCAACTAGAAGAATTTATTGACATCCTCTTGACACAAGTCTAAACGTTCGCATTGGTTCATCAAAACACCAAAGACCAAAGAACTATCAACGTCTTAGCATTCTTTCATGGAGCTGCTTAAGACGTCTACCATAATATGTGCCGAATGACGTAGACGACTAAGACGCCCTGAAGAAAGCGCTACTACAGCGCAATGAGACATCGGTTGAAAGCTTCCGGAACCTTCAGGAAGTCGTCAAAAACGAACTTACCCCCCACGCAATTTCATGCACGGTTACTGTATTATTTGATAAGTGGATCAAAATGACGGGTACGGCATTAACGTATAAGGGTATTGGCGAAGAGATGTTTAAAGAGCACATTTTTAGTACGCATGGGAAAGGTTTAAGCGTGTTCTTATCGGAGCGTGAGTTCTCGACCTTAGAAGATGTCAGCGTGATTGGCCGAGCATTACAAGGGTGCACACTCGCGTCCAGCCACCTGATGTGGAAGAGACCAACCCAACCCAACTACTCGTCCCTTGTATTTTTGGTTACTTCCCAGTCTCCATTATGAATTTCTTCAACTTAATTTTTATATCTCAACATCTGGTTTCATGTGTCATGTTTCAAAATCGACAACTTCCACATAATATACAGAACACCAAAGTTTCTTTGGGAAGTGTATAATTTTCTAAGTCCAGGTGGAAGCTCTTTATTATTTGATTCTTTCATGATATTCGTCAATTATGGATTCATCCTGTTTAATAAATGGTTCAATACTGTCTGCTATTAACATCTTTATTTTCTCGAGTCAATTTCTTGGCTGCCTTTGTTTAACAGTAAGTTATGGAGGGTATTTTGGTCGTGTATCATATCTTTTAGGCGTCCTGATGTACATACGCCTTCGTTTGTGAAATCTGATTTAACCAAGATTACTTTCCACTCTGGCCCAGTATAGAACAAGGTGCTAAAATTAATTTTGTGATGTCTTTAATCGAATTCTGAATCTACAGAATATGGCTTGCCTGGACAAATGAAGCATCAATTGTAGTTTGACTGGTTAAATTCAATATCAAATGCCGTTTGACTGGCCAAATATAATTATCAAATGTTGTTCGACTTGCCAAATATGGTATCAAGTGTAGTTTGACTGGTCAAATGTGGTACTAAATGTGGTTTGACTGGCAGAATATGGTATCAAATGTGATTTGATTTACCAGTTTTGGTATAAAATGTGGTTTGATTGGCCAAATGTGGCATCAAATGTGGTTTGATTGGCAAAATACAAATGTAGCTTGACTGGCCAGCAAAACAGGAAAAAATCCATATCAAAGTGTTTTTCCATGTACCAAAATTCATGAAACATCTAAGACTGTCACAAATCAAGCGATTTATCTGCGTCAGTATCTACGATGAATTTTAACATAATACGATATAAACCACAGCTATCATTTTGGAAAAAGGATGTTTTCATGACCAATATAAATATTTCCAAAGATCTTTGGACTTTTTCCCTTCAGGATATTTTTGAATCATTATTTTGCTTAAATTTGAATTATATTTTGTATCAAATTTTGTTGTCAAATTTTACAGTTGGCAAATATTTAAAGTATATGCCGTAGTCTGTAGTAAAGGAATCATAAAATAGAATATTCATAACTGCTTTTCTAACATTATGATCGCTAAGTTTATTTGACAATACGTATGGGTCTAGCACAGCAGGATTTCTCACTTTCTTGTAAATGGAACAATTTGATTGATGTATGACTATAATAAATTAATTTCATATTTCCAAAACATTTTTTGTAAACTTGTATTCCACAACCTCTTATATATGTTAGACATAAATTGCCTTATCTGTCAGAAATAAATTTTAATAGCTTTTTATTTTAAAAGTTCTTTTGAAACTTTTAGGAGACATCTCCATTAAATTCTCATTGTCATTATTTTGATAAGATGAGGTAATTAAAATAACTTCATTATTTGTTTTTATTTGTTTTTCTTTTTTATCCGGATTTCTCAAAACGTCGCCCACCACTACCGATCCGCCTTATTTTATGCTGTTTTAATTTAGGTTCAGCAATCAATCAGTCTGGCGAGGGTAATGATCATTCGATGGCCAACAGTCCCAGGAGAAACAACACCACAGACAGTACGCTTAGAATCGGAAACAATTCTTCGGCGACTAAAAGTTTGAGCTTGTGGGTGGACAGCGTGTGAGCTATTACAATAAAAATTCTACTTGTCAAACCTGTAACAACGACTTTTAATTACTAAACATCTTTAACTTATGGGTAAAAACCTTCGAACTTTTTCTGTGCATACTCCATCTTCCAATTTCGAAGCAATACTTTTTCAAGGACTATCAATGTAAGCCTGCGAGTGTACAAAGTCAGCTATTAAAATATCGAGTATTTATTTCAAAGCTGAAACAACGCTTTTTACGGACCATCATTTCGAGCTTGTTATCACGCATCCTGGGGGATGCTGCATTCTAGACTTTACCTTTCAAACTTTAAACAATGATCATTTGAAGATTAAAATTGTGAGTGTGTGTGTGTGTGTGTGTGTGTGTGTGTGTGTTATTACAATACCAAATCTATCTTTTAAACCGGAGCACTAATAGCCGAATGACTACATTATTTCACCTTAGTTGTGAGCAGTATGGAAGTTATTTCCACACCGATGGTATCGAACAAAAGATGGCTAAATGACCTTGAAAGGACTAGCACTTGTATGTCCGTACATATTGGTCTTCTGGCTACTGAAAGCACATCTAAGGAGCAACTCGCACTGTAATGCTTTCACGAGTCACGTCGTGAAATTGTTGTAGGAGTGTTATAATATTCGGTATAGACTCGTGTCTTGAGCATAACCTTCGAGTTTTTTAAGTTTACGTTTTAAAATATCAACATAAAACTGCATTCATTTCAGCAGTTAGCATTTGACTGATGTAATAGGCTCCACCTCTATTAAGGTAAAGTTTCTACCGTATCGTGCTGTTCACAAGGAATATGTCATCTTTAAATTGATATCATGACATTATTTTGTGGACTTTATCCCCCCCAATGATGATACGTGGCCCGAGAATAAAATCCCTCTGGGTATTGCAATATGTTTATTACACTAACAAGATGAGCTGTCTGAGCATGTCTTGAGGCTCTCTGAGCATTTATTGGGGCTCTCTGAGCATTTCTTGGCTTGTCTTTCATGTTCCAGTTTCATTCCCAGAAAAAAAGATAAAATAATTACTTGCTCATTTTATGTTTTCATTGATATTATTATTTATCTCTTTTCTGCAAACAGTTTACATGATATTCCAACCAGCTCCAGAAAGCTAAGTTGAGCATTCGACATATGAACAATAGAGATGAAGTTTGTTGTATTTGTCTAGTATACAGCTTTTGGCTCCGCTTACTGGATAGGTAATCCTTTACCTCTTTGATTATTTAAAAGAACATACATATTTCGTTAACGTAATTTATATTTTAAAATTATCTGAATTGCCTGGAAAAGCTGAGACAAATAATAAGTCAGCCTGACGTCAGAAGTCTGTTGAAATTGAATTTGTTCTAGGCATTTTTTTCCTGTTGAAATGTACATATTTTATCATCTTTTGCATCCTTCATAGCTATACAGCCTTGGGAAACTTGCAGGTCTTCAATAGGACCAATGTGTAAGTAAATGACGATAATGTCCAGTCCATGTCTGTAGAATACATATGAGAATTGATATTACATACATCATGTGAATATTCTTATTTATATACGCTGTTCGTGACTAAATCACAACAAGACCGCCATTCTTGTACGATTTCCTTGTATATCGTAGTCTAGTCCAAACTGGTCACATACAGTTTGCCTGTCCCTTTTCATTTCGTCAAACCACAAAGAACTCAAGATGTGTTGATGACTGGGCTGTGACAGGAAACTAGAGACGCCCAACACATTTCGATCCTGTGCAACCACGACTTCTATATTTTATAACATTTTCTCAGGAACGGGTGTAAATTGGTAGTGGGATCAGTTACTTTTTTATTGATTTTGTCATGGGAGAGAGCTTTTGTTTTTAACGTTCCATGTGGTGTTATTTCTGTTCACAAATGTTTTCCTTTCGATTACGTTATTAATTCAATTAATTCAGAAACAATCCATACTCTGGATTAAAGAAAATCAATTAAATTAATTCGTGTTTGGCAGAAAATATCGCTAAAGGTTGTGAATTTCAAATATGAAGGGACATAATCGTCTTGAGTTGGTAAATTAAAAATCGCCATTTTTTTGTTTAATATAAATAAATGTGTTAATTAATTTCACTAGGTCAACATGGTGTTGAAGACAAAAATCTATATATTACAGTTCCTCTGTTTTGGCAAACTTCGAGGATAATTATTTTAAAGACATGTATCAAGAGATATACGTAAAATATATTCACCTCGTGGCTGAATAAAAATTGCTGGTAATCGTACTTTGAAAGTATTCATATTAAAATCTGTTAAGTACCTTTTATAGGAATGCGATGTACCCTTTAAAGAAATGCGAAGTACCCTTTATAGAAATGTGAAGTACCCATTATAGTAATGTGAAGTACCCTTTATAGAAATGCGAAGTACCCTTTATAGAAATGCGGAGTACCCTTTATAGTAATGTGAAGCACCCTTTATAGAAATGTGAAGTATTCTGGATACAAATGATACAGAAATACACTAGTTAGCGGACCCTCTTTCTAAGCTGCAGTAACGCATTATCTTCTTTTTAATGTATCCTACATTATTGGTACCAATGGTATACCATCAGAAAGTTTTATATAGTAATTTCTTCACAAATGTCAGTTATTTAACGTGCTCTATACAAAACTATTTTTTTGCATACTTTTGTTACACACAGTTCTACAATATTCTGTCTGAGACACTGAAAAACGGAAATAATTAAAGTAAACAGTATATTTTTGCAATATTACAATATGCAAAATAAAAATGTCTTGATTGTCTTAATCATCCATAAAAATGAATAAAACATAGGACCGTTTAGCTACTTGCTTGAGCTCTTTTCCTCCTTTTATTATTCGATACGATGCCGCTATGGTCGCTTGCAATGAAGACAATATTTAGCACTGTATGTTATGTACACAAGAACGTTCCCAGCGATGTTGTGGAACATTTTTGATTTATTGCCAATGGGATCAGTAATTACTGATTAAGGGCTCTAATGTAGTTAAAGAACCCGAACAACGCGCAAAGAATAATATAGGATGTAATCCCCAGTTTTAGGGAATACATAATAATGCAGCTTTTGTTCTGTCTAGCGATAGATATTCAGCGCCAATGAAACTTACCCTTGACCTTTAGCTTGAAGCAGGAGTCGCAATCCAAATGTTTTGACACAGTCTGTTAACGAATATATGGGTTTATGCAGTTTGTTAGGATTAATCAGTAGAACAAATATTATTGACCCCGATTTCTCTTTAGATGGACATTCAGAAAAGTACATTCAGAGTTTACTCCCTTTTGTGGAAAATAAAATGCATTTGCATAGACTTTGTTCAGATTCAAGTGAAACACAAAGAACAATTGCATCTAAATGAGACATACTGGTATCTGAATACTATACAAAGATAGGTTATTTTGAAAATGTTCAAATGGTCAGAACAGACCAACTGCGAACACATCTTTAAGCTCAACAATAACAGTTAAGTCTTAGTAGATTGACAAGACTGCGATTCCATTGATATTTGGATGACGTGTCGTGTGCATGTAACTCTTTTTCTTATATTTTGCGTAAATTCGGCAGATTTTTTTTGTGGCAAATTTATGAACAATACATGCAAAGAAATGACAGCGGAAACTGTATACGTGCACGAACAACTCAATTTGTTAAAGTATTAGGTATTATAATGAATACGACTTATGTTCCTGGAAGAGTCTTGGATTCGACACAAGAGATAGCTGACTATACCAAAATTGTCGTGACAAGCTAGGAAAAAACGAAGAAAATTATGTTTGGTTTTTACGAAAGTTCCTCAACGTAATGCTAGTATATTAACACTGCTTAAACTTAGTTTCAACCAAGTAAAACGCCTCGCACAATTAGCCTCAAAGCTCATTATTTGGTGTTGTTTAAAATCCCAAGAGATACATCTCAAGTTCTAGTATTAAAAAGTATTCTGGAACACTGCTTAGTATATTTAATTTATATTACTTTCTAGTTTTTTTTCCCCATGATTATTTGCTATATATATAATTGCATTTTGGACTTGAACTTGTCTAAAAGTACCTGACCAGTAACATTTATTTTCTAAACAACAGAATACAAAGCTAATCTTTTCTGTATGATTGCTGATGAAGTATTTAGGCCATTATTAATGTAAGCATGTTTATTTTGATCTTGGTCTAGGACAATGATATTTCCCATGGATACAATTATTGTACCTGATGTTTACTATGTTCTGTATTCTTATTTTAGTAACATATTTTGTTAATATTATTCACTGGAAATACAAAGTGCTTATCTATAATATTCTTAGACTGGAATATTAATTTGGAATCATAGTAATTTTAGAGAAGAACATTGTTATATGTCATACATCAAAAGAGAGTTAGCACATCATCACAGTTCATGCCGTTGGCAAATTAGCACATTCAAGACTATAGGCACATCAACACGTTCATTATTGGAACTTATTTGGAATACTACTGGATTTTAGTAAGAACTTTATGCATTAAGATTTGTGGTAAATCTGTTAGGACTATTTGGGATTTAATTCGCATTACTATAAGGTTCTTTTCAAATGTTCACTTTGCATTCTATAGAAATAAATTATTGCTTGAAATTTTAAACGCGTTGGATTTTTCCTCTTTTTCTGTTACTTAGTTTAATACAATAGAGTCGTAATAACTCCTTGGCAAAAGAAAGCTTATGAAGATGTAACTTAATTGCCACATGTATATTTATTCACCGACACAAAACCAACCACACCTTGCTATATGAGATTTGGTAAGGATTTGTTTTACAACTTTTGTCAAGAAGGAGTTCCATTCATTAAAAAGTCGACTTCCTTGTTTTCTTTTGTCGTAGAAGAAATATTAATCATTTAAAAATCAACATCATAATCATTTCATATTGTAACTAGACACACATGAATATTTTTATATGAATATTTTTGACATTACATTTCCCCTTGTCACTTAGAATTCTAAAAATAGCCTATACACAACTGATAGACTATCACACGTGGGATAGAACACAAACAAACAAACAAACAACAAACACACAAATATACGTACTAAGATGTTTTGTATACAATCATACACTAAAATGGAATAAAGCGAAGTGGAGGAAAGGGAGTGAAGTGATTGCTTTTGAGAAAGATGTTACAATGATGCAGGTCAGCCTTCAAACCGGTATAAAAATGGAATCCGAGTAGCTCTTGCACTTTCCTTTTTCTTGAGATATAAGCTAACTATGGAATCATATCTAGAAATTTGGTGACTCATGGTGTCTACACGTTTACCCTCGGTGCCATAGTTCCGCTTTTGTACCATAACCCACAAATATTTATAGTGACAAATTCTTCAATGAGTGTCTGTTCTTCGGAACCCAATATGCTAATCAAACAACCAATTTTTTTTTGAAAAAAGGTATTGAATTTCACATCACACCTCCAGAGAGATACCATATAAGCACTCACAAATGTCAAATCTGAACATTGACATGAGTTTCCATTTGGACCCAAGATTATAATTTTTGAGAATTTTTACAGGTTTGACATTAACTAAGGTCCATTTGGAGATCATGCATATAGGCTTTATAGGCTCAATATTAAATTCTAGTTAGAGGTCAGAGTGCCATCTCCATGTTTAATACATCCTGTTCCCACATATACCCGTATGGGTTAAACTTATAGATATTTTATAATTACATTTTCCGTTAGATGTTATACAGGCCCATAATGTTACAATGTTACATTTCCCGCCTCACAGACCCATACCGTAAACATATAGACCTTTTTAACGTAGAATTTCCTATTGACCCAATACATATTCAAGATGGTGTACTAATGTTAAATTCTGTTTGACTTCATACACTTGTTAATCCTACGGCGTAGTGTTAGTTTCCGTTTGACCTCACATCATCCTACTGTGTTCCTGCAGCCCACGAGGTTAAAATACGAACCCCACCTCATTTAAAGCACCTACGAGATACATGTACGGGATAGACCATCCAAGGGTAGGCAATGACAGCATGGTGACCATCTGGGATGTTCAAGGGAGACTCTCTGTATACTCTCATTTCCGTAAATTTCACACTACTACTGAAATAATGTACTTGGTATCCTTGTCCCAAGTAGAAAAATCCTGTTATGGCTTAAAATCCGAGTCCTTCCCATTATAAGCCATTTCGCTTCTGAACTTTTGGAATCAACTTTTTTACGCCTTCTTTCACGTCCTAGTTGCAGTAGTCGTAGTAGATATAGTTGCCACTGCTGCTTGCAGAGAGAGAGAGAGAGAGAGAGAGAGAGAGAGAGAGAGAGAGAGAGAGAGAGAGAGAGAGAGAGAGAGAGAGATTCTTTTCTTCGCAAGTTCAATAACTTTGTATTAGAGCTGCACAATTTCTTCTTTGGGCTAATATTCTATGAACGATAAATAACTTCAGTGTACTTAAGTTTTGCTGTATAAAGCACGAACCGAAAATGTCAGAGCTTAACAGTACAAGCATGAGAAAACCTTGGCTTCATGCCAATTTCTGACTTTGTTTGACAATGCAGCAAACTTAACTCTTGCCTCTTCGCTCATTGAATACACCAAGCCTGAGCCATTCAATGTACGTTCACAAAGACGGCAAAACAGCAAACACTTAGGTATAATTTCTTTCCATAGGACTCGAATCACTCCTCATTTTACAGACATACAAATATAAATCTTTTTTAAGCAAGTATGAAACATCTCCTGCAAGGATGCATAACATCGCTGTAATCACGTTCTGCCATTTTCAGACTCTAACAGAAACCGTTAAACATTTCAAGGAATCTTACGTATTATGTTGGCTGATTGCGGGATTTACAACGGTTATGTTCGTGTTTCTATTTATTAAATTAAGTCAATAGTTGTCTTTAAGTGTATTTGTTCCTCCTTCCGCCCTGTTGAATGTCTATATAATGCTATGTTTGTGTATGTGCACATATACCCGTATGGGTTAAACTTATGGATATTTTATACTTTGCCATGGGCCAATTTAACATACTAACCCATTCTACCACAAAGTCAAGTGAATACGATTTACTACGTATATACTAATTGGCTGAGTACTCGGTTTGAGAAATGTCTTTCCAAAACCGATCCCCATAATGAAACACATACGCAATGTAGTCACGACGACGTGAATACAAATAACTCTAGATTGTTACACTCGCAATATTATGACTGAATTACAAAAATATTGACACATGTGCTTTGATAATAAGGACTATATAACAAACCCACTGAAAATTATTTGTATTATGTTATTAAAGTTCTTTTGCATATCACTTTAATATAAACTACCTGTTCCAATTAACTTGAACTAATTGATCGTTAAACTAACATATGTGAGTTTAATAACCTCTTTGCTCATGACATGAGTAGATGCAATTGTGGAGAGTGAAATCACGAGAGAGAGAGAGAGAGAGAGAGAGAGAGAGAGAGAGAGAGAGAGAGAGAGAGAGAGAGAGAGAGAGAGAGAGAGAGAGAGAGAGAGTATGATAATAAGGAAGATTAACTGTACGCTATTAGTAAAATCCAGACAGAACAAAAAAATTTTAAAAAATTTAAAAAAACAATAACAACAGGATGTGTTAACATTATTAAAAAACAGACATATCAGCCGTGTTTGGAGGTTTCATCAAGAAAGCGTTATAATTGTAGATCTATTGATTGCTCTTATTCTGTATAATTTCGATACAATATGTCCGAGTTTGAAATCATCCCATCTGTCATTTTATCCTTTATAATATCTCTTAGCACGCATGTTTGTCAAGATAATTGTTTGAAATATGAAGCTTTCGTGAAAAAAATGGTACATCATGATTTAGACGGTGAGTAAAGAAGACAGCAAAATACGTAAAAATATCGTCTGTTTATTCTATTACCTCACGGATATTTCTCATGCCATGATAGAATCAAGCGTTATTACCGTGGATTTACCGTAACATGTTTGGAACATATCTTCTTAATTGTGTTCACGTTATGCAACATGAGAACACATCGCAACACATCGCAAGTGGGCGAATTTTGTACGAAAGTTTGACTTATCTACTTCTCGTGCATGATATATTTGATGTTCCTCGTATGAAATTAAGAGTTTCAAGTTTTAAGTTACAAATGTCAAACCTCATCCGTTACTGCATAGAAGAAAGCAGCCGATACCGTCTTTACCAGGTTATAGGAAGGGTCCAATTGTAAACCGGACAGACCCAAATCTGCCGTCACAGACTGAGCCAACAATCGGAGCCTCTTCAGATTATTTCTTAGTAATCAGTAGAAAAAAAAAAAACAACACGGATCTTGATAAGCCGCATTATACGATGGCAGATTGGGGTCGATGTTATTTTCATTTAGTATGGACTTATAGACTAGAGTATAAACAATATGTGAAATTGTCAAGGAATGCCACAACATGAATGTTATTTTCAACAAGATTTAAAAATATCAACAAATAACTTGTTTTAAATAGTTAGAATTAACGAAAGGCAAACATATGAAAGGTACGAGAGTATCGATTTATTTCCAAGTATCGTTGCCATGAACTGACGATCTATTTGCCAAATGTAGAGATAAACTTTGAAAAGTACATCAGTTATGAAATTACACTTGCTTTTGGTCGATGATAAGAAAATCTGCTCCATTGACGACTGTCACCAACAATTGCAGCTATCGATATAATCAGCGTTTGATAAATTGGAGAACAGTATTTGTACTTTATGTGGTAATTACCGGAAACTGTTACCCTTGGTTACAACAAGAGCGTTATTTACTTACACCTGACAGGTAACATAAATATATTAACGAAAAGAATAGCCTGCTCGTAACTTTTTTCCGTGGTTGATATTACCCAATATTTATCGAACAATAGCTAGTGATCAATTATTTAAATCTCATCAAACCTGGTAACTTGTTATTAAATGAGGATAGTTAAGCAAACAATTTTGTATTTAGAGGAGAGCACAATGTTTAATCACACTGTTTGCAAATTAGAGTATTTAATCATAGCATGAGGAGAGAAATCGTTATATTCCTGCATTCGATTTATTGATCTGAGTCAGTGTATTTTCTCCGTTTTCACATTTGTGCCGCTCCACTTGTTCACTAACATATGGAGCCTATCTACATTATGATCAATATCTAGATTTTACCGGAAACATTTTGAAGGGGGCAATCAACTAGTAATCATTTTGCCATACAAAATCAATCAAAGAAAAATTTGTGAACAGCTGAATCCATAAGTTTTAAATATTTCTGTCAGCTTTCAGGTGTTCTTGTTGGTTGCTACCAGGGAGGAATGGTGGGTGACATTGGACGAGGGTGCATTACGTAGGTGCTATTTAGATGGACTTGTTCAATGCCTGCTTCAACATCACATTAAGAAAAATGCTGGAGGGTTGGATGATGGGGCAAAAAGATATGGTAGTGTTTTCAGTTATGTACCCACAACAATGACTAATCAAAACACACTAAGAGTGTACCCGATAATACTCTGCCAAAATCCAACTTTTACAATTTTAAGTTTACCCCCAAAAGCACGTTTTATAATTAAACAAATAATATTTCCGACTAATTCGCATTAACGTCCTGAGAGAAATAAACCAATGAAAGTGAACTGAAGCTATAGATTAAAATTATAGCTTTATAAGGTTAATTGTAGGGCGTATGAAAATGAACGCTATTGTAACCAAAGGTAACATGGACCCTAAGCCCCATATATATAAATATATATATATATATATCTATATATATATATATATATATATATATATATATATATATATATATATATATATATATATATTATCCCCTTTCACTCTTTCCCTCTCTTCCTCTATCTTTTTCCCTCTATCTGTCTCTCCTCATCTCTCTCCCTCTCTTTCCTTCCCCCACTCTCTCCCTCTACTTACCGTTAGCCCTTTCCCTTCTCTCTCTATCCCCCTTCTCCTCTATCTCTCTCGATCATTCTCAGTATCTATCCCTCCCTCTCCCTGTCTCTTTCTTTCCCCATCTCTCTCTCAATCGTCTTTCCCCCTCTCCCTCCATCTCTTTCCCTTCCTCTATTTCTCTCTACCCCCTCTCCCTCCATCCCTCTCTCCTCTCCTTCCCTTTATATCTGTCTCCCTCTCTTCCCCCTCTCCCTCTCTTTATCTCCATCTCCCCCTATCTCCCCCTCTCGATTCTATCTCTCTCCTATTTCTCTTCTCTTTCTTTTCTCTCTCTCTCTCTTTTTCCTCCAGCTATTGCTCTCTCTTTCCTCCTCTCACTTCCCCCTCCTTTCTCTCTCTCCTCTTTCTCTCTCTCTTTCCCTATCTTTTACACTCTCCCTCCCGTTCTCCCTCTTTCTCTATTTTCCCTCTCTTCTCTCTCTCCTCTCCTCTTCCACTTCTCTCTCTCTCTCCACCTCTTATCTCTCCTCTCTCTCTCTCCTCTCTCTTTCTCCTCTCTCTCCTCTCTCTTTCTCTCCTCTCCTCTCTCTCTCCTCTCTCTTTCTCTCCTCTCCTCTCTCTCCTCTCTCTCTCTCTCCTCTCTCTCTCTCTCCTCTCTCTCTCTCTCTCCTCTCTCTCTCTCTCCTCTCTCTCTCTCTCCTCTCTCTCTCTCCTCTCTCTCTCTCTCCTCTCTCTTTCTCTCCTCTCTCTCTCTCTCCTCTCTCTTTCTCTCCTCTCTCTCTCTCTCCTCTCTCTTTCTCTCCTCTCTCTCTCTCTCCTCTCTCTTTCTCTCCTCTCTCTCTCTCTCCTCTCTCTCTCTCTCTCTCTCTCTCTCCTCTCTCTTTCTCTCCTCTCTCTCTCTCTCCTCTCTCTTTCTCTCCTCTCTCTCTCTCTCCTCTCTCTTTCTCTCCTCTCTCTCTCTCTCCTCTCTCTTTCTCTCCTCTCTCTCTCTCTCCTCTCTCTTTCTCTCCTCTCTCTCTCTCTCCTCTCTCTTTCTCTCCTCTCTCTCTCTCTCCTCTCTCTTTCTCTCCTCTCTCTCTCTCTCCTCTCTCTTTCTCTCCTCTCTCTCTCTCTCCTCTCTCTCCTCTCTCTCTCTCTCTCTCTCCTCTCTCTTTCTCTCCTCTCTCTCTCTCTCCTCTCTCTTTCTCTCCTCTCTCTCTCTCTCCTCTCTCTTTCTCTCCTCTCTCTCTCCTCTCTCTTTCTCTCCTCTCTCTCTCCTCTCTCTCTCTCTCCTCTCTCTCTCCTCTCTCTCTCTCTCCTCTCTCTCTCCTCTCTCTCTCTCTCCTCTCTCTCTCCTCTCTCTCTCTCTCCTCTCTCTTTCTCTCCTCTCTCTCTCCTCTCTCTTTCTCTCCTCTCTCTCTCCTCTCTCTTTCTCTCCTCTCTCTCTCCTCTCTCTTTCTCTCCTCTCTCTCTCCTCTCTCTTTCTCTCCTCTCTCTCTCCTCTCTCTTTCTCTCCTCTCTCTCTCCTCTCTCTTTCTCTCCTCTCTCTCTCCTCTCTCTTTCTCTCCTCTCTCTCTCCTCTCTCTTTCTCTCCTCTCTCTCTCCTCTCTCTTTCTCTCCTCTCTCTCTCCTCTCTCTTTCTCTCCTCTCTCTCTTCTCTCTCTTTCTCTCCTCTCTCTCTTCTCTCTCTTTCTCTCCTCTCTCTCTTCTCTCTCTTTCTCTCCTCTCTCTCTTTCTCTCCTCTCTCTCTTCTCTCTCTTTCTCTCCTCTCTCTCTTCTCTCTCTTTCTCTCCTCTCTCTCTTCTCTCTCTTTCTCTCCTCTCTCTCTTCTCTCTCTTTCTCTCCTCTCTCTCCTCTCTCTCTTTCTCTCCTCTCTCTCCTCTCTCTCTTTCTCTCCTCTCTCTCCTCTCTCTCTTTCTCTCCTCTCTCTCCTCTCTCTCTTTCTCTCCTCTCTCTCTTTCTCTCCTCTCTCTTTCTCTCCTCTCTCTCTTCTCTCTCTTTCTCTCCTCTCTCTTTCTCTCCTCTCTCTTTCTCTCCTCTCTCTTTCTCTCCTCTCTCTCTTCTCTCTCTTTCTCTCCTCTCTCTCTTCTCTCTCTTTCTCTCCTCTCTCTCTTCTCTCTCTTTCTCTCCTCTCTCTCTTCTCTCTCTTTCTCTCCTCTCTCTCTTCTCTCTCTTTCTCTCTCTTTCCCCTCTCCCTCGCTCTTTCTCTTTATCTCTTTCCACTCCCCCTCTCTTTTCCTCCCTTTCTATTTCTCTCTTACCCTTTCTCCTTTCCTCTCTCTCTTCTCTGCTCTATGTCTTCTCTTCACTGCCTCTTCTTTCTTCTCTCCTCTCCTCTTCCCTTCTTCCCTCCCCTCCCATATATTTACTCTGTAGTTATATTTTAATTCTTTTTTAAAAGCAGAATCATATTGTAATCTCCTCTCTCCTCTCTCCTCTCTTCTCTCCTCTCTCTCTTCTCTTCTCTCCCCTCCTCTCTCTCTCTTCTCTTCTCTCCTCTATCTCCTCTCTTCTCTCTTCTCTGTTCTCTCTTCTCTCCTCTACTCTCTCTAATAAGTCCTGTCTTATATCATGCCATTTTCTATTTATACTTCTTATAAATGGCTGATGCTTTTTTCCTTTTATTTTCACTGTTTTTAAGTATCCATAGCGTTTAGTTTTACATAGCTACATAAAATGTTATTCTACAAATTGCATGTTTTGTACATATGCATGTGTATGCTAGTTTCATCTACTTTCATCTAACATTAGACCAAACAGTTTAATGATAATGTCATTCATCGTTTCTTTTGAAGGACTAACTTAAATGTTTCACGGTCGACCGACCGGCCCTATTTGTCATTGCAAGCCTCGCTTCCTTTTAATGAAAAATGTATGAACCTACCTAACCCAATTTAAAAAGAACCCAGTGCAAAAGGAAACACATTTCTTTGTCTAATGAAAAATATATGTTTCTCGTGCTATATTAAACATGAAGCGTATATACTATGTATATCTTTCACTTATACCTCATACAAATACCCTCACATTTTTAACGGAGTTAAGATAGACTACAAGTACCTGTATTTACGGAGGCAGTGGACTCTTCACATACCGGCCAATAGAGGCTGCTATAAAATGTTTTTCAGCCAAATTTTGAAAATTGTTAAATCGCATCTTTCTTGAACTTATGTTTTTATTCATATTGATTAAATGAAATATACGCTGAGGATTCAAGCGTGAAAGTTGTTTTGTTTATTAAGAAGGTAAAGCACTAGAAATCATCACATAACTGTACTCATCATAGTGTGTTAACTCCCATTAAAAGGATAAGACCACTGTCACGACGATGTTAATTAAGTGGTAAAATTCCATATAGAGAAACCGTTACGCTTTAATAAATACATCACACTATTTTCTGCGATATTTTCACTGCAATGACTTTAATGCAGAACGGTGAATATTTTACCTAGCTACTTAAACATAGCACGCCACAATTTGCATAACATGGCTGTATATATTTCCTTTCTGAAATTAAATTTATTTTATTTTAGAATAAAGATAAATGCTCGTAAGAAGAGTGTCTATTAATCAATGTCTTAAGACGAACAGTTCAAAGAAAGATAGCTGCAAAATGAAAGTATATTTACTGCTACATTTTGAAGGTGGAAGTTTCCATATCAAGATCACTAACGATGCAAAAGTAAACGCACATACCAACTGTTAGGTGAACTCATCAGTGGCACCATTCATATCTAGCTAGCAGTGAGAGCGACAGCCTGAAAATAGAGAACTCGGAAATTAATTATTACCAGTAAATGGATCAGATATTATTAATATATCCCGTAAAAGTTTTAAACGACAGACGTATTAAAAGACAAATCGCCTGCTCTATTCCATTGGAAACTAAACATTAATTGAATACAAAGTGCATGGAAACTCTTGGGCTCCATAAGAGGTAACTTGTGTGCAATAATTTTAAATATGAAACAATACATGCATTTAGATGTTCCCCCCCGCATCTTTAATGCCTTATGAAGGAACCAAGCAGAGAATTTTCATCGGACATTGTGATCGCTTGCTATCTGCTATGGGTATACAAAACTCGTCTGGCGAGAAAACGGAACAAACCAGATCGATTTTACAAGATTTTGAAATTAAATCAATCGCAGTCCTAGCTCTAATCAGGTCTTCCAATCATAAAATTTTGGACCAGACTATGTATTTAAATGGCAACCCAAACCCAGATCAGATCTTCCATGTGAAACCTACTCCTGACCGGATCGCCAAATCACACCCTTAGCAGCCCTGATGATATGTCACAAAAACAAACCTAGTCATGAGCAGATCTCCATATCAGAACATTAGCCCTGATAAGATCTCGCAATCACACGGCTAGCCCGTACCAGATCTCCAAAACCACCATAACCCTGGCCAAGTCTCTGAATCAAACAGCTAGCCCGTATCAGATCTCCAAAACCACCATAACCCTGGCCAAGTCTCTGAATCAAACAGCTAGCCCGTACAGATCTCCAAAAACCACCATAACCCTGGCCAAGTCCCTGAATCAAACAGCTAGCCTGTACCAGATCTCCAAAACAACCTTACCACTGATTGGATTTAGAAATAACACTCAGCTAGACCGGCCAGATCTCCAAAATAATCCTAGCTCTGACCAGGTCTCCTGATCACGATTTTAGTCCTGACCAGGACAACCAGTCAAAAATCGTAGCCCTGAACAAGTCTTCCAATCACACAACTAGCCTTAATCTAGTCTCCCAATCCTTGTCCTCATCAGGTCTTTCAGTCACAATACTAATCCTGAGCGGTTCTCCCAATCACAACTATATCACTGACCAGGTCTCCCAACCAGTCATACCTATGAATAGAATATGTCTCACAATTACAATTTTGACCTTAACCAGGTCTGCCAATCACAATCTAACTCTGCTCATATTTCCCCATCAGACCTCTTAAACTGAACCGGGCTCCTAGTCACATACGTGTTTTTGTCCTTTTTGTACATTACCCGAGCATCTTTATCAAACTATCGTTTTTGTTACAGTTATGAAGCTTAGATCTTGAAGAGCTCATTAACTTGTCATCAGAATATATCATTTCCAAGTGTAGGTGAACTTAAAAGATATAGTTTTGGATTTTAAAGAATCTACTTAGATAGGCGAAAAGCCATCCACGTCATTGCAGACCTCGGCATCGGTTACACATACAAATAAAAGCCTAATATCATAATACACACGATTCATCTTTTATTCTTTTCTGCGTGGTTTTGAAAAAAATGATGGAAAATAGAAGATAACGGCAAACATGTATATGTGCCCTAACGACTGATAAAATTATTTCAAACGTTCTATCGTCCTTAAAGAGATCGATTGTAATCCGGTTTATAGAGGTTTTTAGGGGTAATCATATCTGCATTTTAAGAGTTGGGAACTTTTGTAGAAATAAATATTTTATGCCAAATTAAAATAAATTAAAATAAGCAGCGATGTATAAACTGAAAATACACGTTTAATCGAAGTCCATCTCTTGGAACAAACATCCGCATAATGTCAGGACAGTCATGTTGTGGATGACAGCATAATATCTCCACTCCTTTTCATCCGGTGACCTAAGTGGTTAGAGAGTCAACATCAGATGCGAGAGCTTTCGGGTTCAATTCCCGGCCGAGTCATACCAAATACATGTAACAATTATACTAACATCTGTCTCGCTTGGCGCTCAGCTTTAAGAGATATGACTGACATCAAAGTTGCAAAATATGTTGTTTAGTTATCACACAGACATGAAAGAGTAATTTAGAGCTATTTTAAGAAAAAAGTTGAAATGTCGCCATATTGTGACAGACCTGATAAGGTGCTTCATATATCCTCTTACATTTCTTGATTTCCTTCATCATCCATACTCTGCTTCTTTCCTCCTCTTCCCGATTGTCAAATAATTAAGTAACCTATTTTGCCAGTGACTTCTGTTCAGAGCGAAACGAGAGTTATTTTCGTTTCGCTGGTCAGAACCGCAGTAAAAAAATTAATAATGGCAGCTTCTGGCTCGAGCTGACTGAAGCGTTTGGTTTTTAATTTATCTACGTTAGCTTATAACTGACTGTAACAGAATTGAAACCGAGTGGGATATCTCTGTTTGGACTAAATGAATAACAACACAACAAGGTTATATATATATATATATATATATATATATATATATATATATATATATATATATATATATATATATATATATATATATATATATATATATATATATATATATATACATGGATACAAAACAAATTCAAAGACTCTTACACGTACACTATCATTTGACTAATACAATATTCTACATACACTCATGAAATGAAAACGAAAATATGATTTAACCTAGCAAATGTTTATCACATGCTATGAAAAAAATGAAGAAATTAAATATGAGATCCACTTAATCTCGTAAGGTATTTAACTGAGATTCACAAAATCTCTTGAATGAAAATGAGCACTACTCAAATGTTATTTCTGACACTTCGACCACTTCCTGCGTTCAAAGCAGATGAACACAAACATACGCTCATCAACTGGAATCCACTTCCTAAACTGACTACAGTTTATACAACATATGAATCCAAATCTGGTCAACTCATTCAACACCGAATCTCCTGCTAGGGTTCGACAGTTCCACTTAGACTTCGTTAGTCCACTAATGCACCACGATATCTGATAATGAACATTAAGCTTTCTTAATGTCAGCTATCCTATGAGCTACAACAATTGGATCCAACAGACTCCAATGGTTCCCATAATTCACGACAGACTCCCGCAATCACAAAAGACTCCAATGGTTCCCATAATTCACGACAGACTCCCGCAATCACAATAGACTCCCGGGGTCTATATTAATATCGAACTGTCTACAATGGTATCCAACCACCTTCAATTGTTTATCGAACAGGTTACTATAGTAACCCAACGGTTACTATAACATCCGACGAGATCACTCGTATCCAAAAAGAAAATAAAAAGCTACAATAAAACAAAACTATTTGTTAATAAAATGGTAATAACATACGCTGAAAACGAAACATCACCCAACAGGAAACAAAACCGAGAAATAGTTTCTCAAATCAAATAAGACGAAATTTCGACACTTACCCCTATGGCCTGAGACGATAGTAGAAAGTTCGCCTACCACTGACGAAATCCAAATGACTGGTGTCTTAGTTTACAATGTATCAAGCTTAAGACCATAGGAGTGATTAATAGTCACAGTCAAATATCCATGTAATCCATGCTTTCCGATGGCTCTACGCCTGCATGTAATTTCTAATCACTCTACCCGGTAGTCAGTGATTCACCCCAGGTAACATTGTACGCCTGTACAACAAATAAAGTATAAAATGGATTAAAGGCAAAACCAAGTTATTTTTAGCCTTATTCTTTGACAATATCTCCCCCCTAAGAAAAAAAATGCACACATTTTTTATTTAACCGTTACAGAATAATAAAAAAAACCATTACCCAACAATGTTTACGAGTGTTTTTTAGTAATCTGGTTTTTACATACTAGGTAAGCATTTGTCCAAATTTCTAACCATGCCCTGCTGAAGTAGTCTGCCACTATATTTTCAACTCCCCTTATCGCCTCTACACGGTAGCGATAAGCGCCCAATGCACCAATCTAGCATTGGCGACCTTGGCCTTGTTTAAATACAATATTGGTTGGTGATCAGTCTCGAGAGCGAAATCTCTCCCAAAAAGATATGCATGATACTCCCCAATTCCCCACACTATGGCTAAACATTCTTTCTCAGTTACGGAATATTTTTTCTCCCTGGGTAGCAATTTCCTACTTGAATAAGCTACGGGCAACTTAGTGCCATCTTGTTCCTGTAGTAGAACCGCTCCCAGCCCAGTTTCAGATGCATCTGTTCTTAAAATAAAGTGTTTGCTTACATCTGGCAGTTTCAGTATAGGTGCGCTAATTAAGGTTTCTTTTAGCGCATGGAATGCTTTATCTTGTGGTGGGCCCCACTCTACTTTGTTTGGTTGCCCCTTCTTTGTCAAGTCAGAGAGCGGGCTAGCAATGGCTGCAAAGTTAGGTATAAACTTCCTATAAAATCCTACTAGACCTACAAATGAGCGAACTTGTGTCTTGTTGTTTGGCTTTGGTGCATTCTTGATCGCTTCCACTTGCTTGGGATAAGGTTTCAAATGTCCCGAACCACTTACCATATGACCCAAACACTCTAAATCTGTGTATCCAATGCTGCATTTAGAGGGTCTAACTGTAAGGTTCGCTCTGCGGAGTCTGTCAAACAGTTCCGTCAGGACAGATACGTGCTCACTCCAAGTATTAGTGTATACGAAAATATCATCCACGAAGCTATCGACGCTTGCTAAGCCTTTTAGCAACTTGCGCATTAAACGACAACACGTGGCGCCGGCACCTACTAACCCACTGCTGGTGGTCTTCGCCTTACCCAGGTGTCCTACCATACTAGACTCATGTGCCACCTTTAGTACATGAGATCTATATCTCTGGGGTACGACGACTTGCCAATACTTCTTACCCTCCGGAGTGACAAACTCCCTATGAATTAGCCCGTTCTTCCGAATGAATTTCAAGCTGCTCCCACTCTTGCAATGTTTAATGGTACCAGACGCAATTTTCTCAATGATAGACTTAATAGATACGTCGCGTTCTTGCTCTTGCTTAAACTCTTCACGCGAAATTTCGGAAATAGATTCGGGGACTTTCAATTTTTGAAACGCGTTTTTCTCTCGCCGGGTTTGTGCTCTCGTTTCCACTGCCTGTACCAAAGATATTCTGAAATCCTCCAAGGTTGGAAGACGGGAACCCTCAACATTACCTATCGTCAGATCATAAAAAGGGTTTTCCATACAAAGGGCATCTACAGTTCCCGTTAAAAAAGGGGTTTCTACCTTGACCCTTGCTACAGGAATGCGACCGATCGTCTGATCGAGTAGCATACATGGGGACTCCCACCCGAGCATTTGGTTATCGTGCACAAGACTACGTTTGATCACTACACCCGTACAACCAGTGTCACGTAATACTACAATTTCTCGACCATTCACGAAACCTTTCGCGGTTGGTACACGCGCTTCGGGAAACAGACACGTGCCAAGTGAAACCATACCTGGTTTTACCTGAGCGAAACTAGCACACGCACCTTTACTCTGTAAATCCACGGCCGCCTTATGTGTAAGATCCTTTCTTTTAGGACATTTAGCTTGAATATGACCCCAGTCCTTACACAAGAAACATTGTATACCCTGACGAATTGTATCCCTATTTGACCTACCTGTCTCAGCTGAATTCGTACACTCTTTAGGCATCGGTCTCGTAGACTGGTTTCCAGACTTTCTATCTTTTGAAACCACGTTCTGGATTCCCCCGTGAGCCTCGGCAAACAAATCGGCCTGCTTAGCCATATCTTATACGTTTGAGAAGAATTTCTCTTTTAGAAACTGACATAGTTCCCGACCAACTGTATTTAACAATTGATCTCTAAGCAAGAAATCAGTCAACCCTTCAAACGTTTTCTCCGCTTTGTCACATTCAATCCACCGCTGAAAAATAGTTCGCTATTCTCACGACGAATTGACCAAAGGTTTCACCCTTCTCGGGCTTGCTATACCTGAACATTTTACGGAAACGCTGTTTAGTCAGCTCGTACCTTTTTAGAAGTGCTTCCTTCAGGACGTCGTACTTAAACACATCGTCTCTAGGAAGTCTCGAGTACACATCTAGTGCCTTGCCCTTTAATAAAGCACTGAGATGCAATGCCTAATCATCTCTACTCCACTTCTGGTTTCGGCGTAACGCTCAAACTGATGAAGAAAACTATCCATATTATCTTTTTCATCGTCAAAGAGGGTAATTTAGGACCCGTTAATTTACTAGAGGAAGACACGTGTTCTCCTTTTCTAGCTGTTGCTAACTCTAACTGACGTTCATGATCTCGTTGCCTTGCTCTTTCCTCTGCCTTTGATTTCCAATCTTGCCCTCTTTTCTAACTCTACCCGCCTTTCCTCTGTTTCCTTTTCTAATTTCTTAGCTTCCCTTTCTAATTCCTTTTTTTCTTTCTAATTCCCTTTTTTCCTTTTCAAGTTGTTTAGCGTTTAGCCATTGCCCTTTCATCCCTCTTCCGGGCATGTTCTTCCTGAATAAATTTCCTTAAGCTCTACCCCTCATACCCGAATTCTTTGCCCAAAGCGACCAAGTCCTTAAGGAACGACATGACTGTTGTACCAAATATAACAAATTAACCTTATCTTCGCGATGAAGGCAACAAAGACAAAATGAATATGTATTTGTACTGGACCCACCGGCTCAGAACAACTAATCAAACAGAACACCTTCTATAAGACTAGTTTCACAAGCAAAATGAAAATTCACTTAATCCAGCAGAGAAGATCCCACTTCTGACATCATTGTAACAGAATTGAAACCGAGTGGGATTTTTCTGTTTAGACTAAATGAATAACAACAACACAAGGTGTTGAATGAATAAATAAAGTGCGTTATTATATATATATATATATATATATATATATATATATATATATATATATATATATATATATATATATATATATATATATATATATATATACACATATACATGGATACAAAACAAATTCAAAGACTCTTACACGTACATTATCATTTGACTAATACAATATTCTACAAACACTCATGAAATGAAAACAAAAATATGATTTAACCTAGCAAATGTTTATCACATGCTATGAAAAAAAAAATGAAAAGAAATTGAATATGAGATCCACTTAATCTCGTAAGGTATTTAACTGAGATTCACAAAATCTCTTGAATGAAAATGAGCACTACTCAAATGTTATTTCTGGCACTTCGACCACTTCCTGCGTTCAAAGCAGATGAACACAAACATACGCTCATCAACTGGAATCCACTTCCTAAACTGACTACAGTTTATACGACATATGAACCCAAATCTGGTCGACTCATTTAACACCGAATCTCCTGCTAGGCTTCGACAGTTCCACTTAGACTTCTTTAGTCCACTAATGTACCACGATATCTGATAATGAACATTAAGCTTACTTAATGTCAGCTATCCTATGAGCTACAACAATTGGATCCAACAGACTCCAATGGTTCCCATAATTCACGACAGACTCCCGCAATCACAAAAGACTCCAATGGTTCCCATAATTCACGACAGACTCCCGCAATCACAATAGACTCCCGGGGTCTATATTAATATCGAACTGTCTACAATGGTATCCAACCACCTTCAATTGTTTATCGAACAGGTTACTATAGTAACCCAACGGTTACTATAACATCCGACGATATCACTCGTATCCAAAAAGAAAATAAAAAGCTACAATAAAACAAAACTATTTGTTAATAAAATGGTAATAACAAACGCTGAAAACGAAACATCACCCGACAGGAAACAAAACCGAGAAATAGTTTCTCAAATCAAATAAGACGAAATTTCGACACTTACCCCTATGGCCTGAGACGATGGTAGAAAGTTCGCCTACCACTGACGAAATCCAAATGACTTGTGTCTTAGTTTACAATGTATCAAGCTTAAGACCATAGGAGTGATTAATAGTCACAGTCAAATATCCATGTAATCCATGCTTTCCAATGGCTCTACGCCTGCATATAATTTCTAATCACTCTACCCTGTAGTCAGTGATTCACCCCAGGTAACATTTTACGCCTGTACAACAAATAAAGTATAAAATAGATTAAAGGCAAAACCAAGTTATTTTTAGCCTTATTCTGTGACACTGACCAATATGGCAAGTTGAGGTAGAAACACGGGAAAATCCCAGCAATGTGTGTGTGTGTGTGTGTTTATATTGCATTATATAGTCAGCAACTGAACCCATTACAGATATCAATATGTATTTATATTGCAAACTGCTGAATCCAGTATAGATATGAAATATGTTTTTATACTGTATTCTATGGGTCCGTATATCGATATGTGCGTAAACTGTATTCTCTGTTCAGGAGCTATTACCATTGCATATATCAAATGTGTTTATATTGTATTATATGGTCAGTAATTTTTTAAAGATAACATATTGTGTTTATACTGTATTTTATGGTCAGAAACCGATGTCATTACATATATCAATTTATATTTATATTATTTCGATGGTCACTAACTGATGTCATTAAAAATATCAACACGTGCTTATGATTTAGATTATAGTTGATTACTTTATATTGGAGTTGTTCATATTGGTCAGATAAAATGTTCATATAAAGAATACATAAAAGTCTTTAAAAGATATCAAACAATACTGTTTTCTTGCTTCTGATGATACCAATACATTATGGATTAACTACAGTACAAACCAATGGCAGCATAAAGAGTTAAAACCATGCCATTTCTGTTAACACACTGTACCCATCCATTTCTATTCGACATGGTCTCCATTGCTCAAACAGGCTGTGAAACGTATGGCTATTATGTTATCTTCTTTGTGTGTTGCTGGCTTTACCCAAAAATTCATTAGTTAAAGGAGGCAGGGTACAGTTTCGTAATTTGGACCCTGGCAAATTTTTTAACTTAAGGTTATGGTGTGACTTTTTCAGCAATTATTGTCTACTAATTAAAGATATGGATATATTTGTGAACTAGGTGTTTCGGGTTTGTGTTGTTCTTGAAATTGATGTCAGGCATGTACACCTTCCATAGTTACTCTGCAATATGTTGATAGTGAAATACCAATAGTTGTCTACGAAGAAGAGCTAGCCTCTCATAGCAGTAAACATGTGGGTTTGGGACAAGGAGCATATCTCAAAAACTGCTTGGATGACAACTATTTTCAACTGCACCAGCCTGGTTAATACACACTGTTTGGCAGAATTGTAATCTAGGAAAAGGGCTTGTGTTTGCACTGTGAGTACCACATGGTGTCAAAAATGACCTTCGGACATGAAAATTGCAGGTATAAATTTTGGGGTTGGGGTGCATAAACTTCTTCTATGAACTGCCACTGACGTCTCTGGTCAAGTGGATAATATTTTTTATGCTTTGTTTTAATATAGGTATCAAAATATGGACATTCTTGACCTCACTTTTGTATTTGAATTTTAATGATTTTTTGTACTAGATCACTGATTGCGGCATTAAATTTGTACATAACAACTGACCCCTGCCTCTTAAAGCAAAAATGATAATTTTTTATGGTGCAGTCAGCCATGTCTATTATACTTTTCTGTTTCTTTGTGTATATTTAAATAATTTTTGTGCATTAGCTTCATTATATTTCCTTCCTTTTTCCATATTTCACGTACGTAATGTACGTAATGCTCTTTGGCGAGGGAGGTAACTGTGTTTTATACCTCAATGTGAGAACTGTTTACATCATGATAAAGTAGCATATTTTGGACTTGACTTACTAAATATGGAACCAAAATGGTGACCACAATGTATTGTCTTGCTTTTTATGTAGTTGTCAAGGTTTGCACACCTATTTGTATGAATATTATTCACATTTCAATACAGACACACAGAAACAATTGCTTAGCATGTCAACATGCGTTCTTTAAAGTAATTTAACTCCACAGGAGCAGCTAGACTTTGGAGGAATCGTGCATAAGCATACTCTTGTGAATGTTGAATGTCACCAGTAAAATGGTGTTAGGAATAATGATGCATATGGCATATCGCTTGCTATATATTGGTGAGAAGAATGAAAGTTTTAGCACTTCGACATAGTTTCAGCCTTCATGAGTCCACACTGTGAAGTTAACGTGAGGTTCATATCTCAAACTTGGATGATAATAGAAAATGTTTCAGTGTTATATATACATCTTGAAATTTCTAGGTTCAGTTAACAAAGGGGAAAAGCTTAAAATTATGTGGCAGTTTCATGCATTGGAAATACACATACAGTTTCTCCTCTGAAAGTCTTATAGTTTTCATTGAATGTTTAAAGTACATCAATATCACTTGATTCTTTTCTTTTTGCAGGTCTCAGTTTGCATGGTAAAAGATTAGGATTAATCGGTTAGTCATGCTGAAAGAAACAACAGCTTGAATCTCATCCAGATACTCATTCTGATCTGTGTGCACACGAGAGAGACTTTGACGGATAGATTTAACTTCCGCAGGAGTTGTTTTATGGTATGTGTTTATTAAAAGCCAAGCAAATGAAATATATTTTACCTTGAACTGAGTTTTCCACTGTAAATATTTGTTCTATACCTTCTCTTCTTTTTTACTATGATTTTGTAAACCCCAGAAATCATTAAAGTCAGTTGTAAGTTAATTGGTGTCTGAGAAGAGATTTCTGTTAACTTGTATTGAGTAACTGTATATATATGGTCAATTTCAGTGGCTATGTATCAATGAAGTTATTTGATATGTCCCTTTTGTAAGTTTAACTGGGTCCACACATCTGTATATTAATATTCTAGCATGGTCGAATGTTGATTGATTAAACTTGGATCTTTCCAGATTAGCTAGACTGTTTTTGTGATTACCCCCTCCCCCCAACACACACTCACACAACATTGATGCTCCTATTAGGATCTCCAGAATGATAATGAAAGGCTAGGAACTGCTTGTTTTATATCAGTCTAAAATTACTTCAAAAGCACATTATTTACTTAAATGTGTGATTTCTTTGTGGTTCCTAGAAGAGTTTATAGAAAATTTTAACTTCTGTCACTGACAAGTAACATTGCATTTCTGTCATTTACTCCTAAAATTTATAACTTCCAAACCTCTTTTTGACATTCATGAAAGATTGTAAAGGAATTTTGATTCTGTCCAAATGCCATGGTGGTAAACAAAGAGAAAAGCATTGAAGTTTGTAAACCATTTGAAATCTTTCAAGAAATGCAGTCAGTCATAACTCACAAAGTAAATAATGCAATGCATTTTGCCGCAAAGTAGTCACTTTCCTAAAAGCGTAATACCATTTTTAATTTTGCGCACAAAAGGTTTTCCTTTATACCATTGTACTAGATAATGTCTAAATATGTGATATATACACAACTTGTGACATAAACCATTTTGACCCAAATTCGTAAGGAGGCAGGGTACAGTTTCGTAATTTGGCCCCTGGCAAATTTTTTAGCTTAAGGCTATGGTGTTACTTTTTCAGCAATTATTGTCTACTAATTAAAGATATGGATATATTTGTGAACTAGGTGTTTCGGATTTGTGTTGTTCTTGAAATTGATGTCAGGCATGTACACCTTCCATAGTTACTCTGCAATATGTTGATAGTGAAATACCAATAGTTGTCTACGAAGAAGAGCTAGCCTCTCATAGCAGTAAACATGTGGGTTTGGGACAAGGAGCATATCTCAAAAACGGCTTGGATGACAACTATTTTCAACTGCATCAACCTGTTTAGTACACACTGTTTGGCAGAATTGTAATCTAGGAAAAGGGCTTGTGTTTGCACTGTGAGTACCACATGGTGTCAAAAATGACCTTCGGACATGAAAATTGCAGGTATAAATTTGGGGTTGGGGTGCATAAACTTCTTCTGCTATGAATTGCCACTGACTTCTCTGTTCAAGTGGATAATACTTTTATGCTTTGTTTTAAATATAGGTATCTCAAAATATGGACATTCTTGACCTCACTTGTGTATTTGATTTTAATGATTTTTTTTGTACTAGATCACTGATTGCGGCATTAAATTTGTACATAACAACTGGCCCCTGCCCCCTAAAGCGAAAATTCAAGTTACTGTATGAATGATTGAAATATCGCAGTACAGACCCCCTATATAGTTTGTCCTACTGCATGAAATAAAGCGAGGCTGTCTCGCTTGACGCATAGCATTAAGAGATTAGTTTTAGGACTGGTCAGCCTGGTTTCAGGATAATGTGACTGGTTGGGACATCATGCTACATGTCTGTGGCATGATACCCCAGTGCTAGACATCACTATAAACTGCCACATTGCATACATCGTAGCTATATGACTGAAACATTGTTAAAGCTACGTTAAAAATCATAATCACATCACATCACATCACATGACTGTGGTACAGCGTGCACTTTGCGAGTTGATTTTGGAGTTTCCATTACTCCTGAGTGACTATTTCGGTAACCACTTAATGGCTCAAGGGAAATTAATTAAAAAAGAAAATTGCTTAGTAGAGTTACAGAAGAAGTTTATGAATGATCACACAGGTAGCAAATTAACCGTACCACAACTATTACGTACAGTAAACATAATAAAATGCTTATACAAAGAGAATTCGCTTTACACGTAACGTCAGAATGGTCCAATAGTTAGTTTGAAAAGCATGCAAATCAATACTAGCTTTCTTATGTAATCACAAAGAAAATTAATTTACAAGGAATAAAGGGCTTTCAAGAACAGTATAACAAATTATGATGCCACTAGTGGGCGGAAATTGCAAAGCCACCTCTAGGAATCTTTCTAAATGTCAAATAGTTCCACACTTTCATAAACCTTTTTGAGCTATAAAACAATCCGAATGCCAATGTTTTAGAGTAAATATTGATTAAATAAATATTCTTCTTAAAGAACATGACCAAATAGCTTCTTACAGCCCACAATAGCTTCTTACAGCCCACAATAGCTTTTCAAGAATACTGATGAAATAAAACTTCTGATTAAAGAACATAACCGAAAATAGTTGCTATTACTCACAACAGCTTTTCAAGAAATAACGTTAAAGTGCCGATGTGCGTCCTGCAACATAAATAACAAAAGTCCTTACAACCAAATTAATGCCAAAACTACTTTACAGGCAATAGCCATATCTGTCCATGCACAAACATGTTGCATGATATTCATTATATCTTCCTCTAATCACTCCAAATAGCCAATCACTCCAAATAGCCAATCACTCTAAACAGCCAATCACTCCAAACAGCCAATCTCTCCAAACAGCCAATCACACCAAATAGCCAATCACTCCAAATAGCCAATCATTCCAAAAAGCCAATCTGACATTAACCTTTTTATTCAACTGCAGCGAGCACCTTGTCACCTCTAACAACCGCAAGTGCACTTTGGGCTGCTAGAGAAATCAGCGAGAGAATAGATAAGAAAAGACTTCAATACATAAGCTCTGCCTCTTAAATCATAATTCGCATACCTACATGATTCTTGCCATATGGTCCCTCTCATCTTTTATCTGGACATATGCGATACATCTTGTGTAAGTAAACCTTACTGGAAAGATAGTGATGACCTCTGTTGCAGTGAACACTTTCCAATGTACTTACAAAAGTAATGCCTCCAAACATTAGTGCTACGGAAAAGATGGTAATTAAATAAGGTAGTTTGTCAAAGTCCCACAGTCCTCCAGCAAATCAAGTTTAATAGGTCTAACGAAAAATTAACGGATACCATACTAGTATGACATTTAACAAATTTAACGAAAAGGTAATGGATACGATACTGGTATTTACTAACATACCGAATACAATAAAAAAAGCGACGGACGTTCCTAAACATTTCTTTAAATCAAGGTTTTATGAAGTTTTCCAAAATGCCATCAGTGAACGGAAACGATGGACATTCCTAAACGTTTCAGCAAATCAAGGTTTTATGATGCTTTCCAATATGCCATCAGTGAACGGAAACAGTTCATTGGCCATTTCAATGTTAATCCAACGGCTTAAGATTTGAATAAATACCGTATATGTAATGCTAAATAAATACCGTATATGCCGTGATAAAGCTGGTCATAGTGACAGAAAACATGGATATCCACATCATAGGTCTCTAGTTTAAATCTCGCTTCTTTATTACATTTGTATTGTATCAGGTACCAACAATCATTTTGTAAATAAAAACAGCTCTTAATAAACTGAAAATCACGTGATCAGTTTTTCAGTACCCTTACTAAAAGTGTCATAAATAATGGTGGAAACAATTTTCAAAACTTTTACATGAAGAAAAAAAACGTGAGGGAATGTGGTCAATCAGTAAATATTAACTAATTATACAATATAGATTAAAATTTTAAAAACTGTTCAACAGTCCTAATAATGTTAACTATGCCCGCTGGGTTTATATATATGTTTTGCATTTGAAATTAAATCTCTTAAATATCCACTTAAATATCCACTTAAAAGTGTAATAATGATAGGTGTTGACTTGGTAGAAGGTGGAAAGTAACACATCCTGGCATCAGTCTGACCTTTTTCTTGAGACTCCATTTTCTTATGACCACATTTCCGTTTTCTATTTCAGCAAACTAACATTAAAAGCAAATTTTAAATGCAAATATAATTCTGTTTATTTTCGTTTTTACAACACCAATTATAACACTTAGGGTCTTGTCATATATTTCCTATTTTTGTGCATTCTTTATATCTCTTAATCAGCCTTTGGTTCTAAATGGCTGAATTGATTTATCCTTTTTCTACACCTTTTTTTCCCTAACCCGTCAATACTAGCTTGTACCACACTAATATTATAGCCACTTTACTATCAAAATATGATATTGTATCTGTTTTTGACTGATTCAGCAAATTTTATCATTTCATTCTTAACAATTAAATCGGTAATAGATAAAATGTTAAGTTACCTTTAAAGTTTGTTTTGTACATTGTTTCACATTTTTTGTAGTGTTTTTGTTGTATCCGGTAATTTGATTTCG